>RJWM01011167.1:0-60751 GCA_004363535.1 Dasyprocta punctata | reverse complement strand
CGAATGGCCCCGACCATCCATCTAAATTATTGTCAGGGCGGTGAGCATCCTCTGTCCATCCGCCTGCTGCCCTGGGCCAGCCTCCACCTTGGCCACTCACCCTGCTGGGCGACCCTCTCACCCCCTCTGTGAAGGAGCCTTGCGCGGGGTGAGCACCTACTATGCGCCTGACCCTGGCCAGGCCCCTTAACTTTCAGGCAGATGATGTGATTATTGGCCCATTGTTTGGACGGGGAGACTGAGGCTTGAGGCTGGGCAATCTTTCTTCTAAGGGAACACAGCGCTGGAGTTTGTTGGAGTTGGATTTTTTTTTTTTTTGCCAACTTACTGAGATGATAATTCTAAAAGGTGTGCATTCAATTTGTGTATCATAGAGGTCTTATTCGTAGAGTTGTTTTACCATCACCAGTTCCACTCTAGCACACCCCGGGTCACATTCAAAAGAAAACCAGCACTGCCAGAGGTCATCCTCAGCCCCAACCTGCTCCTGTCTATGGATTTGCCTTCTCTGGACAAATGGCGTCATATAATACATGATCTTTGCATATAATACATATAATACATGACCTTTTGTGAGTAGCATATTTCACTTAGCTTATCTGTCTGTCCTGGGGCCTGAGCCCAGGGGCTCACATATGTTAGGCAAGTAGTCTGCCCATGAGTTACGCCCTGGCTGCTAACATTTCCACATTCACCCACGTTGTAACATGGCTCATTGCTCCATCCGTTTTCATCACCCAGTAATATTCTGTTATATGGCTGGAGCACACTTTATCTGTTCAGCTGTTGATTATTTTTACGCCTTGGCTATTGTGAAGGATGCTATGAAAAGTTTTCAGGTGCACATATATTTTCGATTCCTGTTGTGTATGACTGGGAGTGAGACGGCTGGACATACGGTAATATCACAGGTCTGTTTGGAGAGTGGCTGCACCCGTTTGTCATCCCACCAGCGGTGCACAAGGATCTGGGTTTCTCTACATTTCCCCCAACACGTGTTACCATCTGAGTTTTTGATTTTGGCTAACCCGGGAATAAGAAACCATCTCATTGTGGTTCGATTTGTGTTTCCTCTGATGATGAGTGACAGCAAACACCTTTCTTGGCACCTGGCCTTCGGTACCTTCTTGGGAGAAAGTCTGCACCGATGCTTCACCCAGTCAACAAACACTGGGCTGTCTTCCTTGTTGAATTCCCAGAGCTCTTTATATATTCTGGATACAAGTCCCTTAGCGGATGGAGAATTTGCGAATGTGTTCTCCCAGTCTGGGTTGTCCTTTTGCTTCAAGGCATTGTTTGTGTCACCAGATTTTAAATTCAGGCAGAAGTCGGCCCTGCGCTTATGGTGCTGTCTCCGAGAACCAAGCTCCGAGCGACTCTGCCGCTGGCGCAGACGCTGTCTCTGCTGCTGGGCGAGGGGCGTGGGGCTCTCAGAGACCGCGGCAGGAGCTGCTCGGGCTGTGGAGCTGAGCGAAGAGCAGTGACTGGACTCTGAGCTGCGCTCCCGCTTGGCGGGCATGGCGTCCTCGGTGACGTGGGAAGGCCCTGCAGCGCCTCGGCGCCTCGGTCTCCTCTGTGCGTGCAGGCGCTCCCGTAAGTGCTTCAGGCTGCGGCGCAAGAGCGCGAGGGGTGCGTGCGCCTGCTGTGATCAGCGTGGACTCTGAAGGGGAGTCACGGGGTGAAGACCCCCAAGTGGGGGAAGCGCCTGAAAGGGAGCAGTTGTCACCTTGCAGCTTTTGATGAGGCAGCGAGGCTCAGAGAGGTGGCAATGGTTCGGCAGGTCCCACCGCCCACAGCAAAGGGCTCTGTGAAGAGCTCCCTGCCCGCAGGCCTCGGGAGCCCCAGGCACTGTCCCTCAGACACGCGGGGACAGTGGCCAACTGCCTCCCAGGGCCCACAGTGCACCTGCCCTGTACCCAGTAGGGCAGGGACTTTGGGGCCACACAAGCCTGGCCTGGAGCACGGTCCCTCACCACATACTCCGACGCTCAGTGTCCTCATTAACCCCACGGCGGTCCTTCCTGTCCCTGCCTCCGCCTTTGCCCTGAGGCGGCATCAGGGCGAAGCCCAGGACCTGGCCCTCGGGGACTTGGCTGTGGCTGCTGTGAGCAGTGAGAACCCAGCAGAGCTGCACACAGACACCGAGGTCCTCAGGGCCGCGGCCTAGTCCTCCTGCTACCTGGCCTCTTCCCGTACCCCCGGGCGGCGAGGGGAAGCCCAGGGCCCTGTCTGCTAATCTGCTAGGGGTGCAGGTGGAGAACATGGAGTTAGATCCCTCAGGCTGCAGGTCACTGAGCAATTAGGGAACGTGGAGCCCATCGAGATGAGGGGACCTGGGGTCAGGGCTGGGCTGACTCTGCTGCTATGGAGTCCGTCCTGCCACAGCCAGGCCTCCTGTCTGAAACAGGGTGCTGCCTCCCCCGCCCCCCTACCCCCCAGCAGACAGACACACAGACAGACAGACACAGGCCCACAGCCACTGCGCTTCTCAGGGGTGCCCCCGCCACGTCTCCTGCAAAGTTCTTCCTCTGGCTGTTGCTTCCCCTATGTTCCAGTCCTGGCAGGGCCTGGCTCCTAGGAAGTATCTGTTTAATGCCTGTGAAGGGGGCTGAGTCAAGGTCGTCTCTTCAGAGCTGGGGGTGGCATCCTAAACTCAGTCTGCTGGCTGCATCGCCATGCTGGGAGTGTCCTTGAATGGGGACAGTTAGACAAAATGGACCCTGTGTTGTGGGGTCAGGGGTCAGGGTCTGGAATCTGGCTTCTTGGCCTCCTGGGTAAGCTCTGCAGGGGCTGCGGTCACTCAGAGTGCCTGGCTTCTGAGTTCAGAAGGATTCAGCAGGCGAACGTGGCTCAGGCGGCTAGGAGTATTCACCGTCCGGTGTGAGCTCTGTGGGTGACCGGGTGCTGTCATTCGGCGAGAAGGGTCGTGGGGCACTCATGCTCAGAGGACTCATGCAGTCCGGGAAGGAGTAGCCCTTGGAGGGAGGGATCCAGTGACCTCGGTGCTGCCATTCCTCTGCACAGGCAGTGTGAAGATGGGTGCGCATGCCGGTGTGTGTGTGCATGTGTGTGTGCATGTGTGTGTGAAGCCCCAGGCTGTATCTGCTGGGCACGAGGTCCTCTCCTGGGACCTAGCACCACCTCCATGCACACAGGCTCTCGGGGCACATTGCACGGGCATGTAAGAGTTTGAGTCTCCTTTCTTCTCTGCAGTAGGCAGTCAAGTGTCTTGTATGTAGTAGGCACTCATTAGGCAGAATTTCAGTTTTATAGCAACGAGGGCCTTATGAAATTCTATAGTGCACCTGCTCCATCTTACAGGTGGGGTCACTGGGGCTCAAACGAGGAAGTGCTTTATCCAGGGACCCACAGGAGCCTGGCAGAGCCCCTGGATCCTCCTTCTCCCCTCTGATGGCCCAGTGCGTGGATGTTACCCACAGAAGGCCTGGTGCAGCCCTGTTTTGCCCCACACTGGGATAAGAAGGGGATCAGGGGAGGGTAAAGATGTCTCCTCTGGATGGAGGTCTCAGGTGAGTATAAATCCTCCTGGCATTAAGTCAGTGCCAGCGACTAAGCAATGATGAGTAAGGAGACTCTCCCCTTCAGGGGCTGCCTGCTCCCAGGGATGGCGGTGGCTGGCTGGAGGAAGGATGCTCAGTAGGCTGTTAGCAGGCACTGGCAGCTTCCTCGGGATTTTGTGGGGCTGGGCATCGCCAGCACCCTGCATCCGTGGTGCTCAGCAGGCCGGGCAGGCTGAGATGCTCAGTTGTTGGGGTCCTGGTGTCCACCACCTTGGACCCTGGGGGATGCCTGCTTCGTGAGAGGGGTCTTGGCACTGCCAGGTCCAGGGATTCCTCTCCTCTGATCTTCCAAGGGAGCCCTGGCCTTTCAGAGCTGGGCATCGGCTAAGAGGCTTCTTGTTCACCAGCTCATAATTAACAGAGAGGCACTGAACGCCTGCTCTGTGCCAGACTCTGCTGGCGGCATCGGGGCACAGACTCGAATAAGACAAGGCCTGGAAGGAGCAGACAGACAAAGCTCCCTTTGCATGGCTTCCTTCGCATCTCCACAAACAGAGACTCCCTTATCCTCAGGGGATGCGTCCCAAGACCCCCAACGCATGCCTGAAAGCTTGGAGCACCCCAAGTCCTAGATCCACTGTGTTTTCTCCTATTCATACAGGCCTACGGTAAAGTTCCGTTATAGATGAAGTACAGCAAGGGATTCACAGTAACTAATAAACTAGAACAATTATAACAATGAGCTGTAATAAAATTATGTGACTGTAGTCTTTCTCTCTTGTGAACCAAGACAAATAATATTTTCAGACTACTGCTGGCCACAGGTGACTGAAGCCTTGGATGAGGGGAACCTGTGTAATAACGTTGCCTGGACCTGTGCTGGGAATGGCCAGTGGGAGAAGAGATTCTCCTCCGCTGGGGCAGTGGGGTGTTTGTCCTTCTGAGCAGCGGGTGTCTGATGTCCCAGCCCCATGGCGATGCTGCCAGACTTGGACGCTGGTCCTGCCCTTGCCTTGTCCTGACCTTCCGGTGGAGACAAGGCCTCGTGTTCCGGTGCTACCAGATCTGAGTCCCACACCCCGGGTGGCTTCTGTGACAGAAGTTAGTTCTCTTGCTGTTCTGGAAACGGAGTCTGAAATCCAGGTGTTGGCATCTCAGGTGGCCACAGCTGTCCCATGGCATGCAGTTGTGTTCTCTCTGTCTCTACGTCATCCTCCCTCGATGGTTCTGTGTCCTAATTTTCCTTTTGCATAAAGACAGGATCCCATGGGATTAGGACCACCCCCAACTGTGACCTCATCTAGATTTTCTGAAAAGACCCATTTTCCAAATAAGGTCTTATTTGTGGGACCTGGGAGTTAAGACTTCAATGTTTTTTCCTGGGGGAGATGCAACTCAACCCTTAATAAGTACATGATGAAATATATATCATGCAATTAAAAAAAAAGTGTGTGCTTGCAACACAGAGTAGTAGTGTCCATTCCGGGGAACTGGTGCATGTAGATAGCACATCTTGGTCTTTTTCAACTCCTTTGCTCCCCTCTCTTTTACCTCCCCTTGCCCATCTCCAAGAATCTACTTTCTAGGTTCCTACCATCTCACCTTTATTTCGTTCACGCATTTATATGTTAGGTTTCTCCTCTCGTGCAGTGCTTGTTGAGTGCCACTGTGTACCTGGCACCGCACCAGGGTTCGGGTATTCCGCGTAAGAAAGGCGGCATTCCTGTCCTGAAGGGCATCACTGGAGAGACAGAGAGTAGCCCCGCCCTTGGAAAGCTGTGGGGCCCTTAGATCACTGCGGGTGAGAGCTGTCTCCGGCCTGCAGAGGGCGCCCGGGGAGACGAGCCGAGAGAGGGGGTGCGGCTGCTGGTGAAGGCGGCCAGCCCGGGTGGGGACTTGGCAAGTGACCCCTGTGATGTGGAGCCACTGTCTGTTCGTTTTGTTTGTGTCTATGGAAAGGGAGGTCTGTATCTAGAGCACAGTTCGTCTCCAGACCTCATTCTACGGTACGAGTCGCTGAGGTTCCCAGCGGGAAGGGACTGGCCCAGCCCAGGGTCCCTCGGCAGCAAGGCCCCAAGGGCGCTGGAAGGTGGCTCTTCTCGCCCCAGCTCTTTCCAGCGCTAGCCCAGCCTGCAGCTGTACAAACGCTTATTCAAAGCGCGACGCCATCACCAATGACAATGGAAGCCATTGGGGTTAGTAAGTTGGCAGGGTTTCCGGTGGAATTTCTAGGTAGTGTCCACTGAAATGTGGAGACACAACCCCCAGATCCCATGTTTATCATACTCATTCATCCAGTGAGAGTCTGCTGATCACCTACTGTGCGCCGGCACCATCCCTTCCGTGAGAAGAAAAAGAAAACCTCAGAATCCAAAAGTACTGCTGCTGTGCAGCTTTTTGAACCCAGTCTTTAAGGGACGAATGGGTCATCAGAATCTGGGCGGTGTGATTAGAGCAAGCCCAGGGGCTGTGGGCAGCTAGGGCTATGTGTGGCCAGCGGTAGGTCAGGCCAGGCTTCTGGAAGATGCACTGTCTAATCTGAGTCTTGAGCAAGGAGCTGGGATCCACCACGTGGGAGACGCACGCGGGGAGGGGGGGCATCAGGTGGTGCAGTGTCGTGAGCTGAAGCGTGAAGCCGTAAGATTTTATTGAAAGTGGTTAAATGTACCTGGCCATGGGGCTGGAAGCTCAGAGTGTGGAGGAGAGATTAGCAAAAGGCTTGAAAGCCACAGGAAGAAGTGCAGGTCTTATTTAGCAGGCAGTAGGGAGCTATGGAAGGATTGAGAGCAGAGGAGTGACTGAGTAATGTTCACTTTGTTTGAGAGCTCCCTCTGACTGTGATAGGGGGACAGGAGGTGCAGAGACAAAGAAGCCGGCAAGGAGAAGCTTGCAGCTGTGAAGTACAACCGATTCAGTACTAACAGGAATTGCTACAATAATTAACTTGTGGTTAATCATCATTTCAAGTATTTTACATGTTTTAGCTCATCCATCTATGTCCTAAGGTGCACGCCATGTTCCTCGCCTGGGGCCGGGCGTGTGGTACTAATAATGACACCCGAGTGCTAGTGATTGGGGCAGTCTGACCCATTTCACAGATGAGGGTAGAGCTTCACAGCAGGTGCTGTGATTTACAGCCGGGGTTCCCCCACATGGAAGGAAGGATTTACTCTGCAGCTACGGAGACCCTGCCTTCTTTGGGGCTGCCCCAGCCCAGGGACACTGCCCTGGCCAGCCGTGGAGCTGCCTCACTTCTGAGGCTGCCCATACCAGTGCGGAGGGACACAGAAGACAAAGGTCGGACGCCTTGCTCTGACCCGAGGCAGCTCCAGAGCTCCCCATGGAGGCCCCCGAGGCCTCTGTCAGATCTTCATCTCAGTCCAGCTTCTCCCTCTGCCAAATCTGCTCCTCTCTCTTCTCTTAAATGCGGCTCAGCAGAGCACTTCCTACTAAACACACTGCACGTGAAGCCTTGCCCCAGGATGGGGTCTCTTGTGCTGCTTCCCAGGAGCTGATCTGTGACGCTTGGCAGCACAAGCACTGATCAGCAGATCTGTAAAACCACCCAGAGGCACTGGCCTATAAAGCCTCCGTCCCGTCTTCATGCTGCTCTGCCCTAACCAAGTTTCATGTCTCTCTGGACTTTGGTTTCCTCCTTTCTAAAGTGAGAGTGTATCAGTCAGCTTCATTTAGGTTATGTTGAGGTAACAAATATCTCCAAAAAATTCTGTGGCTTCCAAAAATAGGGTGACCAAAACTTGTTTCAGTTTGTCTAGGACTTCCTTAGTTTTGGCGTGAAGAATCTTCTATCCTAGGAAATTCTTCATTCCAAGTAAACCAAAGCAGTTTTCTTGAGACCATCTTGATTTTAGAACTGAAAGTCACACATCCTAGGAATTCGCACAGACTTCCTAGGGTGGTCAGTCACCCTATAAAAAGCAAAGGTTTAGTTTTTCCTTGTGTTGTTTTTCTACTAGTCATACATCCATTATGTGCAGTCATCCCTTGGGGAATGATTTGAGGGCTCAATTCCAGAACCCCCAAGGGTACCAAAATCCATAGATACTCAAGTTCCTCATTTAAAATGATGTAGTATTTGCATAGAATCGATGCACATCTTCCTGTATATTTTAAATCATCTTTAAGTGACCTATATACTTAACACAATGCAAATATACATGAACAGTTGTTATATTATTTAAGGAACAATGATGAGAAGAATCTGTATGTGGTTAGCATGGGCGTAATTTTGAAAGTATTTTTGATGCACAGTTGGTTGAATCTGTGGCTGTGGAACCTGGGGATATGGAGGGCCCACAATGTAGCACGTCATGTTGTGGCTGATGCCTTCATTATTACCCATGGCTCAGGTCAGTGGAGTGGCCTCTCGCTAGGGCACCGCTGGTTTGAGGGCAGAGGAAAACGAGACTGGCAGAAGGAAACAGTGTCCTTAAAGATTGCACGTGGAAGTGGACACGAATCACTTCTGTTCTCATTTCATTGGCCAGAACAAGCTATGTGACCCAGCTTCCCCGGAATGGAAAAGGAAAGTTTAACTGTGCTGGTGTGGGCATGTGCCAGGGGTGTCAGGGGGGACCTGGGATGTGTGGATGCTGCTTGGAGGAGGTGATCTGAGACGTTCGGGGTGGTAGCTGCATGCTGATTTTAGTGCTGGGGCCCCCTCATCCTGCCTGGAATGCTCTGCCATGCTAATGATAGGAAACGTTGGCTAATTTGACAAACCAATTGGAGTCTTCCTGATTGCATTTGACTCTCTGACTAATGACAAGAGATGAACTCGGTTTTCTTAGTGCAACTTACAGTTGGATAGCCTTGGGCCATCACACAGTCCCCATGTTCAAAATGTTGCCTTGTGAATTGTCTAATAAAGTAATAAAGAAAGGGACTTGCTAAATGATTTGTCTTTTAACCATTGTAATGGGATTTTTTGTAACATTGTTTTATGTTAGAATGCAAAAATTATCACACGTAATTAGAATCATTTCCATTCAAGTCTCTGCCAGGCCTCTGACATATTCTGTGACTTGCGCCACGTCGAGGAAGTCATCTCATAAAAGCTAATCAAATACAATTTTAAACTACAGTCATGTCTGGAAACGATGCAGTGAAGACGGATTGGGAAGGCGGCCCAAGCCAGCGTTGCCTTGGAGGGAGGAGAGAGAAAGGAGAAAAGAGAGGGGAAAGGAGATGGAAGGAAGGCGAGGAGCAAAAAGCCACGGGGACTCTGCAGCTTCATTAGGGAACAGTTGGAAGGCAAGTGACTGCTCTCTGCCAGGGTGGCCTTGGACCCTGGGACCATGGGTCAGCCTTGAAGCTCTTAATCACTTCCCCTCTGGCCCCTCGCAGAGCTGACATCTTAGCCCTGGATTTCATTTCATTCGACTGACCAGGTCCCTGCCTGTGGATCTTCTTAATATTTAATCCTTATCATGTGGACACATATATGTGCCTATTTATCTACAAAAGCTACAGTATGAATGTTTAACCAGAAGAGCACATGGCAACTTGGATCCCCTAACAACCAAGCTTTTGTAAGGGCACAGAGATAGGTGAGCTGTCTTGCTCTGGGCAGAGGATATTTACCAGGAAAAATGACCCTGGTTCCCGCAGGCCCAGGCCAGGTGTAGGCAGGTGGGGAGAGGCAGAAAGTCACCAAACTGTTGCTTTGTTGCTTGGAGGAGAGGTGGCTTTTCCCAGATGGACCAGCTCCAAGGTGGAGAGCACAGACAACTTCCCACTGTGTGCTATGTGCCGTGTGTGTGTGTGTGTGTGTGTCTCTCTGTGTGTGTGTGTGTGTGTGTGTGTGTGTGTGCGTGCCTGCACGTGCATGCTATTAGCTCCTTTCATTGTGCCATGGAGTCCCCAGGCCCCAGGCCTCTGGTTCCGGGCAGGAGGCGGTGGCAGTCCAGGCTGAGCTGTGTGGGCAGGAGCAGAAGATCACGTTGGAACAAGTGACGTGCAGTGGAATAATGGCACCATACAGGGGAAGCGATGCCATCGAGGGATGGCAGCAGGGCTCATGAATATTCTGGGCACTTGTACCCACCGCCTGCGCCAGGCTCGGCTCCTGATTCATCAGTATTACAAATAGGCACGGTGGCGAGCAGCCTGTCAGTAATGTTAACTTTTGCTTCATGCTTAAGGAATTGCAATGAAAGTATTTCCCAGGGATGCCCCGCAAGAACAAAGGGTGGTAATTTCTCCTGCAGGCAGAGGTGGCCCTGAGGTCAAGCCCCAGGTGGCTTTGGGCCAGACCCAAGTCCCCTAAGGAAAGGAGAGATGTGAGCACCCACATCTTCCAGCAGCTGGTGCAATTCTACAGAGGATAGACAACTGGGCCCATTTTACAAAGAGCACAGGTTCAGAGCAGAGCATGGTTGCTTAGCTATGGAGGGGAGATGGGGGACAATTCAGAGACTGGGGCCTGGTTTGTGTTGTAGGCATCTACGTCCTTTCCAAATGCAGGTAATGACGACCCCTTAGAGGATTATTAGGAGGATGAAGTGGGGGCAGAGCTCAGAGGTGCTTTGGAAGTTTCTCCAGTCACCATCCAGCAGCTTGCAGCACCAGCTCAGCCTGTGGCAGGCTGCAGAGACCCTGCGCCACCCCCGGGCCTCACGTCTTGTCCTCAATGGCAGGGCGGGCAGCATGACCAGGAACGTGACTGTGAGGCCTGCCTGCCAGGGGAGCAGTTCAGAGAAGTGGAGCACCTTGCCCTTCTAAGGCTTTGCAGCTTGAAGCGCCAAGGTCTTCACTGAAGGTCATGGTTGAAGGTCTTTAGCAAAAAAAAAAAAAAAAAAAAAAGAGGGTACAGTGTTCTGCACCCATTTTACAGATCAGAAATGAGAAGTCATGGGTCAAGGCTGCAGGGTTTGCCTCTGTAGGAACTGAAAATGTCTCAAAAAGGGTGAGCAAAAGAGGACTCTTAGTCTGTCTCTGTCTCTGTCTGTCTGTCTCTGTCTCCCTCTCTTTCCATCTCTAGTATTCTAAATAAAAACTTAGTAGAGTTAGCCTCCCTCCCTCCCTCTCTCCCTACCTCCTTTTCTCCCTTCTTCCTTCCTTCCAGTTATTTTTAAAGCCAAGTGTGGAATTAGCAGC
This sequence comes from Dasyprocta punctata, assembly GCA_004363535.1. NCBI lineage: Eukaryota > Metazoa > Chordata > Mammalia > Rodentia > Dasyproctidae > Dasyprocta > Dasyprocta punctata. The sequence goes on along the minus strand of RJWM01011167.1, from coordinate 50,111 downwards.
AGATGCATTGTATGCTCACAGAGGATAAGGGTGATGGTGTGATCAGAAGTGAAATATTTATTCATTGAAACATTTATTAAGCTGCTACTGTATGCCAGGCCCTGTTCTGTGTAGAGGACAGAAAAAGGCATTTCTACTGGAGAATTCATGTCATAGTCTCGGGATCTCAGGGTGCTGTGACATAAAGCAACCTTGAAAACAACCTTTGCATTTTTTTTAATTTAAGAGAAAAAAGACACAGAAAAGAAAAACCAAAAGCAAAGAGACAAACAAACAACAACAACAAATCCAATACGATAACAGTGTAGGTTTACAAAACAAGATGACAGGAATTTGACAATGGCTATAATATGCGTATCATTACCTTCAAAAGGGTTGTTTGGATTAACAGATACAGACATGTATAATTAATCTGATCATATGAGTATTAATTGTTCTTTTCCAATAACTAACACATTTAGTAGTATAGTCATTTTACCTATCTTATGTATACATATATACAAATTCATGTCTTTTTCCTTTTCTCTTCCTTCTTTCCTCCTTTTCCCTATCCAAATTACTTTTCTTCTTTGAGCAGTTTCTTACCCTTACACAGTATTTATTGTAGATTTTGGATCATATACACTTTTTCAGTTTTTTACACTAGGGAGATAAGACAGTATTTATACATGTGAGTTTGATTTATTTCACTTGTGAGTATGGTCTCAAGTCATGTTCATTTACTTATAAAAGTCTCGATGCAATCTTTCTTGATAGTTGAGTAGTACTTCATTGTATAAAAATACCACATCTTTTTTATCCATTCCTTGATTGATGGGCACTTGGGTTGTTTCCAACATCTGGCTATTATAAATTGTGTTGCTATAAACATGGGTGCACATATATCACTGTGGTATGATGTTTTCAGTTCTTCTGGGAATACGCCCAGAAGCAGGATAACTGGGTCAAATGGAATCTCTAATCCTAGCTGCTTGAGGAATCTCCACACTGATTTCCACAGTGGTTGCACCAGTCTATACTCCCACCAGCAGTGGAGAAGAGTTCATTTTTCCCCACAGCCCCTCCATCATTTGTTATTGGTTGATTTCTTGATCTTGGCCATTCTTTCTGGGGTGAGATGGAATCTCAGTGTTGTTTTCATTTGCATTTCCTGAATGATCATTGATGTTCAACGTTTTTTTCATATATTTATTTGCCATTTGTATTTCTTCCTCTGAGAAGTATGTAGTCATCTCAGATGCCCATTTTTGGATTGGGTCCTTGGATTTTAGGGGCCAGGTATTTTTTAATTCTCCATATGTTCTAGATAAGTCCTTTGTCTGAGGGACAGTTGGCTAAGACATTTTCCTCATTTGTGGGTTTTCTTTTCACCCTGTTGGAGATTTCCTTTGACATGCATAAACTTTTTAATAAGATGAGATCCCAGTTGTTGATTCTGGGAAGTATTTCCTGTGCAGTTTGATTTTTGTTCATGAACTCTCTGCCTACTCCTATGTCATCAAGATTTTTACCTACTTTGTCTTCCAGCAGATTTAGTGTCTGTTAAGGATTAAAAACTGGTGGTCAACTAAACGCCAACTGAATTAAATTGGCATGGTGCTGAGTAAAAATAGCCCACCTGAGGAAAGTTGCCAGCATAAATAGAGATGTGGAAAAGAAGAGTGAGGTATTGTGGGTTCTCCTAAGTGTTGCTGTCTCGAGCCATTTGTTCTCCTGGAGGAGTTTGTCATGGCTAGCTTCCCCAATATGGATTCGGCCATTATTGTTGGAGGGGCTCAGGACCTTGTTGCTGATAGTGGCTGCGGTTCCCTTGAGGGGAGCCTGCTCCTTACATTGAGCATCGCTTTCTGGCTCTGGAAGGGAAGATGTGTGCTGGAGGAGCTTGTCACACTGGGCTTCCTGACCTGTACTCGACTGTTCTCATCATCAGAGGAGCTCGGGACCTCATTACTGCTGAGGATGGCTGTGGTACTTTTCAGGGGAGCTCTGGTCCTTGTTTTGAGCATGACTTCTCGGCTCCAGTGTAGAATCCTCAACCTACTGACACAGCTCCTTCACCCCACTGGCATAGACTTTCTAGCTTCCACCGCTGACCTTTGCCCTTCCTAGCACAGATCTGTAAAATAGACTGGCATGAGTCATTATTGTGGACTCTTAGATTTCCAGTTTGATTTGTGGGAGGCATTGTTATGGGCTCTGAGTCTATAGCTGGACTCATGCAGGACATTGCTGTGGGATCCAGGGCCTTGGCTGAATATCCTGGGTCTTTAGTGTTGTGGACAGATTTTCCTGCACTTTCTTGTGTTTAACTCTGGGTGATCATCATAAAACAGTATTATAAATTCTGTGTCCTGTATGAAGTTGTTTTCCCTATAATCCCTGACTACAACAGTGTCTCTGTTTTAATATTCAGATCTTTGATTAATTTTGACTTTAGTGCACAGTGATAGACATGGATCTAGTTTCAGTTTATGGCACAAGGAAAGCCAGTTTTTCCAGCACCACTTATTAAAGAGGCTATCTTTCTTCCGGTGTACATGTTTGGCCCTTTTGTTAAAGATGAGATGGCTGAGTGTGTTTGTAGTTGTGGCTGTATCTTCTAATCTATTCCATTGATCTTCAGGTCTGTTTTGATTCCAGTACCATGCTGATTTTACCACAGTAGCTTTTTTTTAATTTAAGCTAAGAAGAAAAAAAAGACATATATAACAAAGACAACAAGCAAAAGAGACAAACAAACGACTAGAGTAAATGCAAAACAGTAACATTGCAGGTTTACAAAACAGAATGATAGACACTTGACAATGGTTGCAATACTGCATATTGTTATCTTCAAAAGGGTTATTTACATTAACAGATATAGACATGTAAAACTGATCCAATCATATGAGTATTAATTGTTCTTTCTCAATAACGAATACATTCAGCAGTGCATTCATTTTAGTTATCTTACATATACATATATACAGATTTATATCTTTTCCTCTTCCCTTTTCTCTTTCCCCCTTTTCGCTGCCCAATTACTTTTGCTCTTTGAGCTGCTTTTTACCCTTACATAGTATTTATTATAGATTTTGGATCATATATACTTTTTCCATTTCTTACACTAGCGAGACAATACAGTATTTACACATGTGGGTTTGATTTATCTCACTTATGAGTATGGTCTCAAGTTGTGACCATTTACTTATAAAAGTCTCAATGCAATGTTTCTTAATAGCTGAGTAGTACTCCATTGTCTAAAAATACAATATCTTTTTTATCCAGTCTTTGATTGATGGGCACCTGGGTTGTTTCCAAGATCTGGCTATTACAAATTGGGTTGCTATAAACATGGGTGCACAGATATCACTGTGGTATGATGTTTTCAATTCTTCTGGGAAAGTGCCCAGAAGTGGGATAGCTGGGTTGAATGGGATCTCTAATCCTAGCTTCTTGAGGAATCTCCACACTGTTTTCCACAATGGTTGCACCAGTCTACACTCCCACCAACAGTGGAGAAGAGATCCTCTTTCCCCACAGCCCCTCCAGCATTTGCTGTTGGTTGATTTTTTAATCTTGGCCATTCTTTCTGGAGTGAGATGGAATCTCAGCATTGTTTTAATTTGCATTTCCCAAATGACCATTGATGTTGAACATTTTTTCATATATTTATTTGCCACTTGTATTTCTTTCTCTGAGAAGTATGTATTCATCTCAGATGCCCATTTTTGGATTGGGTCCTTCAATTTTAGGGGCCTGATTTCTTTTAATTCTTTATATGTTTTAGATAGAAGTGCTTTGTCTGATGGACAATTGGCTAAGATATTTTCCCAGTTCGTGGGTTTTCTTTTCACTCTGTTGGAGATTTCCTTTGACATGCAAAAACTTTTTAGTAAGATGAGATCCCAGTTGTTGATTCTGGGAAGTGTTTCCCGTGCAATTTCATTTTTGTTCATGAACTCTCTGCCTACTCCTATGTCATCAAGATTTTTACCTACTCTGTTTTCTAGTAAGTTTAGTGTCTCTGTTTTTATATTCAGATCTTTGATCCATTTTGACTTTATTTTAGTGTATGCTGATAAACATGGATCTAGTTTTAGTTTACAGCATATAGAAAGCCGGTTTTTCCAGCACCATTTGTTAAAGAGGCTGTCTTTCTTCCAATGTACCTGTTTGGCCCCTTTGTCAAAGATGAGGTGGCTGAGTGTGTTTGTACTTGTGGCTGTATCTTCTAATCTATTCCATTGATCTTCAGGTCTGTTTTGATTCCAGTACCATGCTGATTTTATCACAGTAACTTTGTAGTATAGCTTCAAGTCGGGGATTGTGATGCCTCCTGCCTTCCCTTTGTTGCCCAGAATTGCCTTTGCTATTCTAGGTCTTTTCTGGTTCCAGATGAATTTCAGGAATGCTTTCTCTAGCTATGTGAGGTAGGCAGGTGGTATTTTGATTGGGATTGCATTGAATCTGTATAATAATTTTGGGAGAATGGCCATTTTCATGATGTTTGTTCTTCCTATCCATGAACATGGAATATCTTTCCATTTTCTGAAATCTTCTTCAATTTCCTTCTTTAGAGTAATGTAGTTTTCATATAGCAAACATAGTAGCTACCCCTGCTTTTTTCTGGGTTCCTGTTGCATGGAGTATTGTTTTCCAGCCTTTGATCTTTAGTCTGTGAATTTCCTTTTGAGTGAAATGTGTTTCTTGTACACAACATATTGTTGGGTTTTGTTTCTTAACCCACTCTGCTAGTCTGTTTCTTTTTATTGGTGAGTTGAGACCATTTACATTGATTGATATAACTGATATGTACTGGCTCATCCCTGTCATGATATCTTTCTGATGTTGGTTTTCTACATTTTCTGTTTAATTACTTGCCCTGCTTAGAGGTTTCCTTTTGTTGTTGTTTTTAAGATTGTGGCTATCTTTGTCTCTTTCTAGGGTGTCTTTCAGTACTCTTTGTAGTGTTGGTTTGGTGGCCACGAATTTCTTCAGTTGTTCCTTGTCATGGAAGTATCTTACTTCTCCATCAGTTTTTAGAGATAGTTTTGCAGGATCAATCTGGGTTGAAAGTTGTTTTCTTTCAGGATTTGAAATACTTCACCTCAAGCTCATCTTGACTTGAAAGTTTGTGTTGAAAAGTCTGCTGTGATGCTGATAGGCTTTCCTTCATAGGTGATCTGTTTCTTTTCTCTGACAGCTTTTAGTATTCTGTTCTTCTGCTGTATTTCTGATACCCTTAATATTATATGTCTGGGTGAGGATTTATTTTGGTTGTGGTTAATTGGGGTTCTGTATGTCTCAGTTACCTGTATTTCAGATTCTCTTCCCATGTTTGGAAAGTTTTCTGCTATTATTTCTGTGAATAGTCTTCGCAGTTCGTTAGTATTGACCCCTGTTCTTTCATTTATGCCTATTAATCTTATGTTATTTCTCTTGGCATCGTCTTGCAGCTGTTGAATTGTTGTTTCTTGGTAACTTACTATTTTTAAGAGATCTTTTCTTTCGTGGCCTTGATCTCCCATGCTGTCTTCAAGATCTGAGATTCTATCTTCAGCTTCTTTTAAGCGATTTTTCAAACTTTCCATGGAGTTTTTCATTTCTTGCATTTCCCTTTGCATCTGTTTCACGCATTCTGTTTGTGTCTTGTATTGCTCATTCAAAGTTTTGATCATTTTCTTAAGTTCTTCTATTTTTTTATCTTGCTCTTCTTTGGATACACACAACATTTCTTTAATAATGATTCTCATTTCATTTTTTAGCTGAGAGAATATTTCTGATTTGAATTTCTCTATAGCTTCATCAAGCTATTTCTTTACTGCATTTTCTATCATTTCAGAAAGTTCAGTTGTGTGACTCCCACTGTCTTCCATTTCAGTGTCTCTTGGGTTTGTTCTTAGTGGGCTGGGGGACTGAGACTGCCTCTTGGTCTTTTGTTTTGCTATTTTCTTCTAGAACCTATGTGGCTCTGTGTCCTGCGAGGCTGACCGGGTGTTCCCCTGAGGGTCGCGTTGAGTCTTGGGTTGCGCTGAGTCGTGGGACCCAGTAGAGCTGGATCCTGTGCACAGCCAGTGAGGGCAGCCTCCTGGGGCATGTGGGTGGAGCCTCCACCTTAACTGGGTGGGGGCCAAGGCCTCCTGGTCCCAGGGAGCTAGACAGAGTGTACCCCAGAGTATGATGCCACCCGGACCCTGAGTCTAGCTGCACAGAGTTCAGAGCAACAAGTATGCCAGGGCAAGCCTGGGCAAGTCCCAGGCCTACCGTGCCGGGGCCTTGGTCCTGGCTGGGCAGGGGCCTGTGAGCTCTACGCTGTGTTGCGCACAAGCCGCTCCACTGAAGTATGGAGCTCGTGCATGCTCTGCACTCTGGTCGGGGGAGCCCAAGCTCTCCAAGGCCCTGCAGCTATGTTGGTCAGTCCCTGATGAGCAGCTCTGGGGTCCTGGGCTGAGCTGGGCTGGACTGCATACCTTTGTGTCCTGTGAGGCTGGCTGAGCACTCCCCTGAGGGTTGTGTTGAGTCTTGGGTTACGCTGAGTTGCGGGACCCGTTAGAGCCAGATCCTCACAGTAGCTTTGTAATATAATTTCAACTTGGGGATTGTGATGCCTCCTGCCTTTCCTTTGTTGCCCAGAATTGCCTTTGCTATTCTAGGTCTCTTCTGGTTCCAGATGAATTTTAGGGATGATTTCTCTAGCTATGTGAGGTAGGCAGGTGGTATTTTGATTGGGATTGCATTGAATCTGTGTAATAATTTTGGGAGAATGGCCATTTTCACGATGTTTGTTCTTCCAATCCATGAACAGGGAATATCTTTCCATTTTCTGAAATCCTCTTCAATTTCCTTTTTCAGAGTAGTGTAATTTTCACTGTACAGATCTTTTACTTTCTTGTTAGATTGATTCCTAAGTATTTCATTTTTTTTGGATGCTATAGTGAAGGGTGTGGTTTCCCTTATTTCTCTGTCAGTGACTTTGTTGTTTGTGTACAGGAATGCTATTGATTTTTGAGTGTTGACCTTGTATCCAGCAACATTACTGAATTTGGTTATTACATCTAGAAGTCTTTCAGTGGATTTTTGGAGGTCTTCTATGTAGAGTATCATATCATCTACAAATAATGATAGTTTAACTTCTCCCTTTCCTATCCTTATTCCTTTTATTTCTCTCTCTTGTCTAATTGCTTTGGCCAATGTTTCCAGAACTATGTTGCATAGAAGTGGTGATAATGGAATTCTTATCTTGTTCCTGATTTTTGATTGAAAGTTTTCAGTTTTTACCCATTTAGTAAGATATTGGCTGTTGGTTTATGATACATGCCTTTTATCAGGTTGAGGTAGAGACTATCTATTCCAATTTTCTTTAGGATTTTTATCACAAATGAGTGTTGGATTTTGTCAAAAGCTTTTTCTGCATCTATTAAGATGATCATTTGTTTCTTGTCCTTGGCCCTGTTGATATGGTGTATTACATTTATTGATTTGCACATGTTGAACCATCCCTGCATTCCTGGGATGAATCCCACTTGACCATGGTGTATAATCTTCCTGATGACTTGTTGCATTCTATTTGCCAGTATTTTATTAAGGACTTTTGCATCTATGTTCATTAGGGAGGTTGGCCTGTAATTTTCTTTTTTGGTTGGGTCTTCCTCTGGTTTTGGTATTAGGGTAATACTTGCTTCCAGGAATGAGTTAGGGAGACTTGCTACTCTTTCAATTTCATTGAAGAATTTGAGGAGTGTTGGCATAAGGTCGTCCCTAAATTTCTTGTAGAATTCAGCAGTGACTCCATTAGGACCTGGGCTTTTCTTTGTTGGTAAGGTTCTAATTACATTTTCAATTTCATGAACTGAGCTTGGGTTATTCAGCAGTTTTACATCTTCTTGATTCAGCTTTGGTAATTCATTTCTTCTGTGTCCTCGAACCTATGTGAGTAAAGGTTTTCAGAGTAGGTATTGATGATCTTCTGTATTTCCACAGGATCTGTAGTGATTTCACCCTTTTGGTTTCTTATTGCATGGATTTGAGTTTTTTCTTTCCTCTTTTTGATAAGATTGGCTAGGGGTTTATCAATTATATTTATTATTTCAAAGAACCAACTGTTTGATTCATTAATTCTTTGTATTGTTTTCTTAGTTTCAATTGCATTAACTTCTGCTCTGATCTTTATAATTTCCTCCTTTCTTTGGGCTTTGGGCTTGACTTGCTCTTCTTTTTCTAGAAGTTTGAGGTTCAGCATTAGGTTGTTTATTAGGGAGTTTAGTGCTATAAATTTCCCTCTGAGGACTGCTTTCATTGTATCCCACAGGTTCCAGTAATTTGTATTTGCATTTTTGTTTGTTGTAGATATTGTTTAATTTCTTCTGTGGCCCATTGATTGGTTTGGAGAGTGTTATTTAATTTCCATGTGTTTATGTGGTTCTTCTGGGTTTTTTGTCATTAATTTCCAATTTTATTGCACTATGGTCAGATAATATGCATAGAATTATTTCAATTTCTTTGCATTTACTTAAGCATGTTCTGTGGGCCAGCATATGATCTATTTTAGAGAATGACCCATGTGCAGCTGAGAAGAATGTGTATTCTGATGTTGTTGGGTGGAACACTCGGTACACATCTACTAGGTCCATTTGTTCACAAGTTTGATTCAGTTCTGTTATTTCTTTGCTGATTTTTTGTTTGGTTGATCTGTCTCTTTGTGACAATGGAGTGTTAAGGTCCCCCATTATAACTGTATTATTGTTTATTTGGTTTATCATGTCTAATAAGATTTATCTTACACAGTTGGGTGCTCCCATATTTGGTGCATACATGTTTTTGATCATAGTCGCTTCCTCTTGAAGTTTTCCCCTAACAAGTTTGTAGTGACCTTCTTTATCTCTTTTGATCATTCTTGGTTTGAAGTTCACATTGTCTGCAAACAAAATAGCTACCCCTGCTTTTTTCTGGGTTCCTGTTACATGGAGTATTGTTTTCCATCCTTTGATTTTTAGTCTTTATATTTCCTTTTGAGCTAAATGTGTTTCTTGTACACAGTATATTGTTGGATTTTGTTTCTTAACCCACTCTGCCAGTCTGTTTCTTTTTATTGGTGAGTTGAGACCATTTATATTGATTGATATAACTGATATATACTGACTCATCACTATCATGTTATCTTTCTGTTGTTGGTTTTCTATGTTTTCTGCTTGTTTGTCCTGCTTAGCAATTTCCTTTTGCTGTTATTCTTGGGATTGTAGTTATCTTTTTTTTTTTTTTTTTTTTTTTTTTTTTTTTTTTTTTTTTTTTTTTTTTTTTTTTTTTTTTTTTTTTTTTTTTTTTTTTTTTTTTTTTTTTTTTTTTTTTTTTTTTTTTTTTTTTTTGCGGCACCGGGGATTGAACTCACAACCTCCCGCCTGCCAGGGTAGGTGCTTAAGGCACTGAGCCAAACTCTGGGCCCTGGTTTTTTGAGGCAGGGTCGCACTGTGTAGCTCAGGCCAGCCTTGCGCTCATGTTGTAGCCCAAGCCGGCCTCAAACTCACAATGCTCCGCCTACCTCAGCCTTCCGAGTGCTGGGATTAAAGGCATGCGCCACCACGCCCGGCTTCTTTGTATACTTTCTAGAGTGTCTTTCAGTACTCTTTGTAGTATTGGTTTGGTGGCCACGAATTTCTTCAGTTGTTCCTTGTCATGGAAGTATCTTACTTCTCCATCAGTTTTTAGAGATAGTTTTGCAGGATCAATCTGGGTTGAAAGTTGTTTTCTTTCAGGATTTGAAATACTTCACCTCAAACTCATCTTGACTTGAAAGTTTGTGTTGAAAAGTCTGCTGTGATGCTGATAGGCTTTCCTTCATAGGTGATCTGTTTCTTTTCTCTGACAGCTTTTAGTATTCTGTTCTTGTGTTGAATTTCTGATGCCATAATTATTATATGTCTGGTGAAGATTTATTTTGGTTGTGGTTAATTGGGGTTCTCTATGCCTCACTTCCGAATGCTCAGGACTTCTGAGTGCAGTGGTGAGAGGAAGCTGAATGGGTCCTAAGAGGCATCCTGAGTGTATGTGCTCTACCAGATACAACAAACAAATGGAGATGAGGATGCCCAGGGATTCCCCAGGGATAAGATTCTGCTCAGAGAGAATCAGGCAGGTGACTGCTAACTTTGCTGCACAGTAACCCTGCACATTATCAATACTTGACACAATATATATCCTATGTGATGACCAAGTAGGATGCCAAGTTATTTTTCTCTGGTTGAGAGCTGGAAAATGGTTACCATAGGGACAGAAGAGTGGAAAGAGGCACGGAAATTCTCTCCCAACATCTTTCTCAAAGGATGGTTTCCTAAATGAGATAAGCTGGGTAAATTGCCTTACATCATAGTGTCTTATACACGTAGAGTGAAAATATGAGCTGCTCTGATGGTTGTTGTCATCAGTAGCACACAGTGATGGAATTAGAAGCCAGGTTTCCTGATTCTCTGTAGTAGATGCATGTGGAGTTTCTCAACCTCTCCAGGTATGTCAAGCAGGAAGAGATTTAACACAAGAGATACAATGCTTGAAAAACTATTGGAAGGTTAGAAAATAGCTGTGGCTTTCAGGATGGCAGGGTGTACAGAGATGACAAAGCATGGCTACTGATGTTCTCAGCTGCCTACAGCACCAGGGTGAATGATCTGGGAAAGCATGCTTGGGAGATTCTCAAAAACATCACACATCTGCCTTCTACTGAAGTCTGTGCATCTGCCCATGCTGATAGAACAGCAGTGCCTTTTTCTTTTCCCTTGTCTGCTAAATCTCATATGAATACTTCACACTGGGGGAATGTGGGCCAGAACTCCATGTAAGGGAGCTAGGAAGATAGCTTCAAGTCTTCTAGCCCCATGGTACTCGGAAGCACGTGAAGGGGAGGAGCAGTGATTCTGATACACAAATATCCGCTTCACTGTGCAGTGGTCATTGCACCTGCTAAAAGTTTTCTAGTTGTACTTGGACTCTCCAAGGTATGTAAGAAAGTATCCAGGGCAGCAATACTGAAGTGCCAGAAGCATTCAGATTCACTTGCTTAGCTTTTACCATGAGACATTCTGGACCTTTTATTTATTGGCTTTTATTTGGAAGTATTTTCCACATACACAAATTGACTCTTACTATATCACAAGGCACTGGTTGAAAAATGTTAGAGAAAAATTATTCTGGTACTTGTGAAATGCTTAGGAAGTATGTTCTCAGGAATATTGCAAATGGGGACAAAAATGAAGTTTGGTTGCTTAGGGTGGGGTTTCTACTTGATCAGCTTTGTATTCTGCCCAGAGGATTGTGAGATACACTTGTAGGTGTCTGGGTGGGTCATGGAGGTGTGGCCTTGGAGTCTATGTTTGGTCTCCAATCCTTTCTGCTTTAGCATTCTTTCCCTGCTCTATTTCCTCATCACTATGAACCAAATAGCTTTGGTCTACCACACCATTCTGCCAAGATGTCTCTGTCTTGGAACCAGTCAACCATGGACTGAATCCATGAGCAAATCAAACCTCTCCTCTTGTTGATTTTGGGTGTTGGGTATTATGATTTAGTGACAAGAAGCTAATACATGGGGTTTAGCTCTGAGTACACCAAGGACAAGAGTGGATTTATAACCAAGGTTCAGTTAGAGGTGACAGGGGAGTGGTCAAGCTTAGGAAAGATTTTTGCTAAGCTGCCTTGGAATTCTTCTGAAGGTACATCAGAGGGACTCAATACCAGCCAGGGAAAGGCAGAGGGATGAGGAATTTGACTAGGTAGGGAGGATTCCTTGATATTCCTGGAGGGGATTTTCTCTAAACAGATATAGCACGACTCTTGCTACAACTGGGTTTCAGAGACCCAGTGAGGACAGAAACCAAGGTCAAGACCTTGTAGAGTACAGGACTCAGAAAACCCTGACTTAAATTTGGTCAAAGAGAGAATTTTTTTCAAGAGACAAGTATAAAAAGATGCACGGATTTCCTGGTGGAGCTGTATGAACTAAAGGATCAGAGACCATCTTGCCTTGTGTTCCCTCTTTCAGGATCCCAAGCAAGCCCTCATGTATAACAACTCATGCAGATAGATGCCTGAGGGTACAGCAGGCCCAACATGACAAATTCCTACTTAGGCTCAGCTGGGATATACAGTTCTGCAGCTTTCTTATGATTCTATGGTTTTTAGTATTCTTTGATTCTTTAGCACTGTAGCTTCAACTTCTGTAGCACTTTCATTTTGCATTTCTTTGATTCTGTGGTCTGATGATCTTGCGACACGAACTTTATGACTCAATTATTCCAAGAGAGATCTTCCCCCTCAGTTTTGGATTGACGGTGAGTCAGAGGCCTGTACTGGGAGAGGGCAGCGGGGTGGGAAGATGAAGCAGTCTTCTCATATACTGCCTGTGTCTAAAGCCAATACTGCTTGCCAACAGGTGTGGCCAGAGTGTGGCCAGGAGACCGAGAGAGTCTCAAGTGATGAGGAAGGCTACCTGGAGGATCAGGAGAAAGCCAAGGAAGGAGGGTAGAAATGAAGTTAAAGGGACATATTTCATCTGATGGCAGAAACTATTCCATAGCTTTGAGTAAATCCTGTGGTTTTCTGTGATAAGCTCTTTCCCAACCAAGGCAATCTGCCATGTCATCCCTTGTACTTACCAGGAGCTCAGTAGCAAACCATATATTCTGTATGATCAGTTAGTTTACAATCCTGGAGAACTTATTTGAATTTTAAAGGGGGCTTTCTACATGAAACACAACATTAATAACAATACTACTGAACTGATCAGCATAGGCTGAGATGCTGTTACAGGACTCCCCAAACCTTGTAAAGAGAGTTTATCTTCTACTCACATGAAGTCCTTTGTACACCTGTGATTTATGCAGTGGCACAGGGATCCAGGCTCCTTACCACCGGTCCTTTTGAATTACAGCATTATCCCTTCCCCATTGACTGTGTTGGGAATGAGAAAGATTGGACCAACTCACAGGAATAGTGCACTGCCTTGGGCAGAAAGTGATATTTGTCATTTTCACTCACAGAACCAGGCCTGTAACCTCACCTACCTCCAAAGGGGGCAGGAAGGGTAGTTTTCTGTGAATTCAGGAGGAATTAATATAAAACAGAGTCTGGTAAACTCATAGCACCAACCATCTTTGTTGCAATGACCACTTCATGTTTAGTAGGCACACAAAACGATTACACTATCTCAAATCATTACAGAAATCCTTACTAGTGAGGAAAATAAAGATTAGAGAAACTGGGTAACTTGCCTAAAGTCACACAGAGATTCAGGATTTGATCTCAGGTTTGCATGTCTGTGGAGCTTGTACCCTTTGCCTCTCAGATGATAGACTTTCAGACCCCAGAGGAGTTGGTAGGGTAACTGCCTCTACTCTCGAGCCTTGGGATGTAAACCACTGCTTTTCTGCCCTTTGCCATCAGGCCTGGGGCCATGAACAGAAACACATGCGGCGAACTCTGGAATCCCACACTGTGACTGTGACTGTGACACTTGGGAAAGGTGATCCATGGTTCCTGATGATTTTTTTTTTCATGTAGGCAAGAAATATGGAAGGCATTTTTTGATTTTTGGTTTTCTTCCATTTCCCATCTGTTCTTCATTAGGAGTTCAAACTTAATAACCTTCTAGAACCGGTATCAAGTTAAAATGTTGGCATTCCTTGGAGAAGATGGAGTGGGTCACTTCTTTTTCTTTGTCTCTCGCTGCTCTGTCTGTAAGTCCATCTGTTGCTCTTGCCCTCTATGTCAGATAGTAAAACCCTACTCAGAAGGTCAAACTCACTTGTGGGTGAAGCAAGAGGCACCCTGGGGTATAATTTTAGGGCTGTTGGATTCTATGTCTCCTTGGGTCGTCTCCTACTTATACCATCATTCAAACATCTGCTTAAGAGCAGTCGTGTTTGTTACTGGAGCTTGGCCTGTCTGCTCACCACTTGAAAGCCAATACTTGGGACATGAGATTTAGAAAGGAAATCAGGTTTATTCAAGGGCTCACACCCTGAGGAGATGGGGCAGAACTATTTATTTTCTCCCAAAATGATCATCTTGGGGAACTCAGGTACATGAAAAGGCTTTGCAGGGAAGAAAAGGAGGTGTAGCAGCAGGAAAGCTACTGAACGTGGTCCTCATCATCCAGAATATACATCTTTTTTCTTTAGTTGAAAGATCACAGTTGACCTGGGCCTCCTGGTGCTGGATTCTTTGCTTCTTAACCTTGTGGAAAGTTAAGCATCATCTTACACATTCCCATATGATCTGAAGGTCACCAGATGTTCTGGGTTATGTAAATTTAAGGAAAGATCACTTAGCAGCTAACATTTTAATCATTTAGGTGCAGTTTTTCTTTAGAACTGGCCATGCCAGGCAAATAGGGGAAGAATCTCTGCAGAGAAGCAGCCCTGTTACAGTATCTCTTAAGACATTTGAGAATGGAATATCTTCGTAGTTAGGAGAAAATCTTGTTAAAAGATCAGATTTCAGAGGGGGTGGGGAAAGGCTGTATGCAAGGAAATAATGCAGCAGTGACAAGAACATTGATTTGGTTTAGAAAACTCAGCGTTGAGTAGCACACAGGCCCCCCACCCTGCTTAGCCACCACCTATGGGTTTAGTAAGTCATCCCACAATTCTGACTGTTTCTTTATCAACAAAATGGGGATGTTGCAGATCATATTTTTTAGTGAATACAAAGTACTGAAAATCAGCAGACGTGATTAAGACAACTGATACTAACATCATATTTTACAACATGTAGGAAAATATTCTGAACTATTAGAGACTTTTTTTTTTTTTTTTAGAAAAATTTCATGCATTTATTTATGGTCTGTGACCAGTCTTCTCCTTCAGGCAGGAGCCAGGCACAGCGGCAGGCATTGATTGCCTCAGGGAAAGAATGACACAGCACAAAGCAGATAAGAGTCAAGTTCTTGGCTTTTGAGTTTAAAAGCCGGCCAAGGACTGGGCCGATGATGAAAGATTTGGAAGCTGAAAGTGAAACATCTATGTCTCGTAGACCAGAAAATTCTCTCTGTGCTGTGGAGTAGATTCTGCTATATCCTTGAAAAACAAAGAAGAGGCATTAAGTGAGGAGAGAAGAGGATGCCTGCAAAGAACCCCAGGCCAGACCTGAGCAAGAGCATCTCAGAGAAGCCAGTTGCATTAAATACATGGCTGAGAACAAGATTCCTAACATCCATGAGTGGTCAGCCTTCAACATGCTTCCCATGGGTCCCCCTCCTGGGATTCAGATCCTCATGCAGTCCCTCTGTCATCATATCAGAGCTTCCTATGACCAGTATTATGCAGAAGGGGTGATGCAGCGTGTTGGAAGTTTTTCATAAAAGGCTTTACAGCTCCCACTTCATTGTCCTTGCTCTGTGGGATGTCATGTTCAGAGGTCTTCTGTGGAGAGACATATGGAAAGACATGAGTCCCAGGCAACATTCAACACCACTATGCAAGGTGTATGAGTAGCACATTGGAGATGGAGACTACAGCTCCATTCAAACTTTCAGATGTGACCACAGCCCCATATTTCTATCTGACAGCAGCCTCACAGGAGACTCAGATGCAGGGCCCCCAGACAAGCTGCTCAGATTTATGACCCACAGAAGCCATGTGACATTGTAAATGTTCACTGTTATTTTAATGTGCTAAGATTTGGGATAATTTGTTATGCAGCAATTGGCTGCCAATCTGTTCAGTTTGGCACACTGTGATCTCTCGGAATTTAGACACAGCTCTGAAAAAGAAAAGGGCAGAGGACTCTATATAGGCTATAATTATATTTCTGCTACCTAGAAGAATTCAGGCTATGTGTCAGTTAATCTTAACAGTCAACTTGACTGGATAAAGAGACTCCTAGAGAGACAATTGGATCATGGTGGACTACTCTATTGATCTTCATGGCTGAATGTGCTGTTAGGAGGGGGGACCCAGTTGGAGGTGGTCACTAGGGATGTGTCTTTGGGAGGTCTTTCTCTTGCTGGTATCTTACTACTGTCTTCTGCTTCCCAGCTGCCTTGAAGTGAGCAGCTTTGCTTCACCATGCTGTTTTCTCATGATGTTTTTGCCTTGGAATGTGTTGACCATGGACTAAACCTCTGAAATTGTTAGCCACAATAAATTTTTCTTCCTTTAAGTTGTGACCATCAGTTATTTTGTTCCAACAATGGAAAATCTGACCAATATAGAAAACTGATACCAGAGAAATGGAGTCTTTGCTGTGACTATATCTCACCTTGTGGTTCAGAAGCTTTTGAACTAGTTTGCAAGAGCAGTTTGGAAAGGTTTGGAGATGGGAAATTGAGATGCCCTAGAATGCTTTAAATAGATACTGATGGGCAATTCTAGTCAAAAGACTAGAATGCTGATAGGAATGCAGGCAATAAAGGGTAGGCTCAGGGGGTTTCAGGCTGAAAAGATGACTTTATTGGGAATTGGACTTGAGGCCATGAACTGTTATATTCTGGTAAAAAAATTTTGTCTACATTTTGGTCATGTCTTGAGACTTATCTGAATTTAAGGACTACAGGCTAAATGATCTGGAGAAGAATATCCCAAATCAGTTCAACATTCAGGTTGTGGCGTGGGTACTGATGGCTGATTTTGGCTAGATTTATAATGAGAATTACTAGAAAAAAAGCAGAGGGTTTTGAAAATTTAAATTTTGGTTGGAAAAGAACCACAGGACAAAAGAGGTATGGTTGCTGAAAAGATTGGTGCCATTAAAAAGGCACAAAGAACTTTTAACCAAAGCAAGAAAAAAGATGCTTTGAGCATGTCTCAGGACTCAAACAAGACCCCCACCCATTACAGGTTGAAGGATGAAAAATATAAAACTTTCAGTTGTGAAGATAGCCTCTGAAACCCTCACTTGAGAAAGGCCACACAGGAAGTGGTTCCATGGAATTTGTTTCACCATGCTCAGTCACCCAGTCATTCCTAGCCTACTGCAGCCATGGTCCAAGCTACTGCTTGAGCTTTTTGTCATCCACATGATGGTGGTTTACTGGCCTGCAGAATACAAGAGCTGTGTGGTCAGGGAGGCTTCCACCCAATTTCAAAGGAAGGTCTAGGAGGCCAGGCAAGGAGCCCCTGAGATGTGGGAACATGAAGCTGTGGTAACAAAGTCAGAGGTGCAGTGGATACCCAGGAATTTAGAGATGTCAGGAATGTAGAGCATCTGCTAAGAAAAGCTGCAGGCTGAGTGGAGAAAGCTAAAGAAAGAAGCTGTGTAGGCTGAAAGACCATAGGAGTGGGGATTCCCAAGTCTTGTAGAACTCATATCTCTACCATACTGGTCATGGAACTAGAGGACTTAAGGTTTGTCTTGCTGAATTTTGGTCTTGCTTTGTTCTGATTTTTTTCTACTGCCTTATTTTTTCCTTTTGGAATGGGAGTGCTTACCTTGTACCATTTTACATTATAAATATGTAACTTGGATTTTGAATTTTACAGAGGTCCATAGCTAAGGGTTTTCCTTGAGCTCAGAGGAGACTTTGGACTTGGACTGTTGAGCAGTGCTGTAGCTGTTGAGACTTTGGGGAAGGGATTATTGTATTTTTATTATAGGCATGATAGTTACATCATGTTAGGTGGAATCATTAATTTGTTATTGTGTTCATTTGGAGATTAAGTATGGTTATAATGAAATGTGACCAAGTGTCAAGTTGACAAAGGTTGGGCTTGTGTCAGTTAATCTTAGTTCCAACTTGACTAGATAAAGAGACTCCAAGAGAGGCAATTAGAGCATGGAGAGTTCTATGTGTATCAGTGAATTAATCCACTCATGTTTATAGCTGAATGTACTGTTAGGGGGTGGGGCTCAGTTGAATGAAGTGGTCACTGAGGTCATGCCTTTAGACGGAATAGATCTTGTTGGCACTCTTCCCCCGCTGTTTGCTTCCTGGGTGCCATGAAGTGAGCAGCTTTTCTCTATCACGCCTTTCCACCATAATGGTCCTGCCTTGCAGCCAGTCAACCATGGACTGAACCCTCTGAAACTGTGAGCCAAATATAAACTTCTTTAAGTGGCGAGTGTCTGGTAGTCTGTCCCACTGATAGTAAATCTGATACAGGCTGTATTAGGAATTATACTGTATTAAAAAATAAAATTATGTTTAGATGACCTGAGACATACATCCAATTCCCTGTACCTCTGAAACCCAATCCAAGGAGCTTCATAGATAATTTTAGGCCTATCAAAGCCTCAGGGAGCCAGGACAAAAGAACCAGTGTATTGAAACAAGGGTGCGTTTCCCCCTGAATCCTTCAAATCCCCAACTCCAGAATTTGGGGGTTCTCAGTTTGTGCAGTTCCCTGGGTTCCCCCTTCCGCCACCCCTGCAGCCCCTCCTCTGAGCAATCACATGCTCAGCTGGACACGGAAGGCCCTTCAGTTTATCTCGTTAGAAAAGCACTGTGTTAAAGAGACCATTAAAAAAAGAGGAAAAGATAAATTGCCTGGAGCTGAAAGGCCCTGGAGGCCAGAGAGAGCAGGTGATGGAAAACAGGCCTGTGATTAGAGGGCAGGAGGGTTGCGGGAGCTGGAGCAGGCAAACCTCTACTGGAGATGTCAAAACATTTGAAAATCTTCTTCCTTCAATGAATTGAGTTACCAAAATATTTCTTTGTTCCTCCACACCCCGAAGAGTCTGGAATAGGGGTTAAGAGCAGTTTCTAGAGTCAGGTGATGCTGAGCTCTTCCCCTTTCTAGCTGCTGCCAGATAGCAGGTAAGTCTCTGAATCTCTCTGACCCTCTGTCTCCTCATCTAGAAAGAAGAAATGATAATGTGGATACAAATGGCCCTGATCTCCATCTCTCTCTGTGGCCATGTCCTTGATAATGGGTCTTTACAGCCTTCCCCACCACAAAGTACAGTCCATTTCCCCACTGCTCAATTCTGGGTGATGTATAACTTATTATGACCAACAAAACAAAACAAAACAAAACAAAACAAAAAACATGGTACAGGTGTCAACATGTCAGTCTTGAACCTCAGTCTCTGGGAGCTTTGTGCACTCTGTTCTCTCTGACCCTGGTGAGTGGGCCTCACTAGAAACCTCAATCTAGCCCACTGGAGGATGAGAACCATGTGAAACAGACATAAGCTACCTCACCTATCTCAGCTGAGACCCTCCTAACACACTGAGTTTCTAGATGACCACAAATACACACTTGGGCCAGCCTGTGATCTGCACAAGATGGCCCCAGAAACACAGAACAGCCAGATGATTCATGCACTTATGATCAATACTGGATAAGCAGATATTGTTTGAAGAGTTTGGGTGTTGGGTTGGCTTGTTATGCAGCAATAGCTAGCAGCTACACCTCTGTCTTAAAGATTTGTTGGAGACCAACTGCATTTGTATAATAGGATGATACTAGGAAGCACATCTATTATCAGCAGAGGACTGGCTCTGCCTGGCACTGTGCTAAGGACTGACAGGAGTCATTTCAAAGACCAGAAGAGTACAGAGCAAGCACCTGACATTTTAAGGCAGGGCATCACACTGCCTCACACACTGCCTGGCCCACAGTCTTTGCTAGCATATGTTAGTTTCTGGATGCTACTGGGGTCAGGACTCCTGAAAAATGCCCCTGATTTGAGAGTGGTCTGAAATGTGCAGCCTACATGTCCAGGGACTTTGGTGACTCCTTAGGCAAGGGAAGACCAGAAGGCAGCTTCTATGGTGGAGAGGGTTTTAGAGGAAATGAGAACCCATCAGGGTTGAGGCATTAGCCAGGATGCTCCCTCCTCTGCCTTCGCCGCTGTGGTCCCCGGCCCAGCAGCCTCGGCATCCCTCGGGCTCTTGTTAGAAATGCAGACTCTCAGGTCCTGCCCCAGCTGACTGAATTGGGGAGTGCATTTAACAAGCTCCCCAGGGGATTTCTGGGCATGCTGGAGTTTATTCAGAGCACTCTTTTAAGCTCTCTGTGCTGAAGGACTGATATATATATATATTTCCAATCCATTGCAGAATGATACTTTTGTAAAATACAGAAAAAAAAACCAATATGAGATATATTAAATGAAAAGATAAAATACCTGCAAAATTCAAGCCCCTCGTTTTTCAGATTAGATACATCAGATATAAAATCACTATTTTTCAAATTGTTACAAAATTTTCTAAATGCTAGTTTTCTTCTTCTGTCTGTGCCTCTCTGTGGACAGGTAGCAGCTGGTCGCCTGGCACAGGTCATGGTCTACCTGATAAGCAAAACTGAAATTGGTAACAATAATGATTCTAATATAAGGGGAAGGCACATGGGGGCATGCTTCATATTAGTGGGTGGTAAGAATTTATAAGCCTATCTGCCTC
The DNA here is from genome assembly GCA_004363535.1 of Dasyprocta punctata. Taxonomy (NCBI): domain Eukaryota; kingdom Metazoa; phylum Chordata; class Mammalia; order Rodentia; family Dasyproctidae; genus Dasyprocta; species Dasyprocta punctata. Next base: position 29,800 of record RJWM01011167.1, on the reverse strand, counting down.
AGAATCCCCTTGGCAAACTGTGGGGTCAGTCATTTTTTTAAATCTTCACTTTCCAGGTGAGAAATTGAGGCTCAGAGAGGCTAAGTGATTTGCCTGACATCACACAGTGTACAAGTGTGCCTTGGCCACAAGGCAGGCGGAAAAAGGGAAAGGTACCCCAGAGAGAGGCACACAGACTTGGTCCCTTGTACCCTGTGTGAGTGACAGCTGTCAAAAGCTAGGCAAGGAAGGGGCTCCTGCCCTCCCCACAACCTCCTTTCAGGGGAAGCCAGAGCCTAACAAGCTGTCTGCCAGCCTGGGGCGGGAGGATCTTTCTCATCCCTGGCTTGTGCGGCCGCAGGAAAGGACACCGCGAGGCTCACCTCCCAGGGCCACCCCATCCTGCCACTGGAGGGCTGGGGACAAAGACCCCTGCTGGCAGCAGCAGTCTTCTCTCTCCTGCTTTCTCTTTTCCCTGGAGCCATGGAGGCCAGGCAGAGAGGCCAGGGCCTGGCAGGCTGGGTGATAGCTAGTTATCGACAGGTTGATGGCTGCCACCGAAGACTGCCCGAGGACATCAAGGCGGAGCCACTTCTGAGGCCCGCTGCTCCGGAGAGCTGGCTGCCAGCGTCTCTGCCCAGGGCTCAGCGTTTCCCCTCACCATCTCATTAATCCTGATTTACAGAAAAAGGCAGCAGGCAGGGGCCCTCTTAACAGGCCGAGCAGGCGACTGATTTGCCTTCACTGAAGACAATAGTGCCCAGGAGACCCGGCATTGCTGAATTATTCAAATCAGCCGTGGCAGGGAAATCTGAGGACATGGAGCGGCTGGGGTCCCTGGCTCCCGGTGCAGCCCTCCCTTCCTGCCCCCAGGGCCACAGTACCGGGCAGCTCCGGGTGGCAGACCCAGGTCTCCTTGCCAGAGATGCGGGCTGCTCCCGGCCTCCCCTCCTCCCTGGGTGGAAGTTGAAATTGGTGTTGATCATCTCTAAGCACCTTCCAGCTCTAGTAATGGATCCAAAATGACATTTCCCACCTGCTGGTCCCTGGGGGGACATTCTGACAAGGACTTCTGGATGAACATGTGACTGGGCAGGGGAGGGTGGAGGCGGCAGGAGAGGGCTGCTCCGCTAAGGGGTGTGTGTGTGTGTGTGTGTGTGTGTGTGTGTGCGTGAGTGTGTGTGTGTGTCTGCATGTGGCTGTGTGTGCGTGTGCACAGTTCAAAGAAGCAGAGGACATGGGTTGTGCCCTTGCTGGGCAAACCTGGGTGATTCCACTCCCGGGAAGGAGACACAGGGGTAGGCAGATCTCCTGGGGTGATGCAGAGATCCAGGTGCAAAACCTCTGGGGAGGACTGAGACCTGATGCCCAAGCCTGGTGTGCTCCCAATGGGGAGGAACCCTTTGGAGAACTCAAGGGAATACACTGAGTCTCAGGAAAGGGCAGAGACCTGCCCAAAGTTGGGTACTTGGTGGCCAAAATGGAATGCAAGGTTGCGGCATTGGGCTCACAGCTGGGGCTGACTCTGTCCCTAGCGTCTCCCATCCTTTGCTGGGCACAGAGCGAGGGAAAGGCTGTGAAGCATGTCATCTCTGTTAGCCCCACAACAATCTCAGAGCACCGATACACTGTTATCCCCATTCTGCAGCCTAGGAAACTGAGGCTCACGGAGATTCAGTTATCTGGTAGGCTGGGTGACAGCTGCGTTGGAAAGATGCTCAGACGGCTGATATGCTTCAGTGGAGGGGGCCTCTCCAGACTTCCCTGGGGTGCGCCAGGACCTGGTCAGTCTCATGGCTCTCCAACTGACCGCTGTGGTGGGCAGGACCTGAGCTTACAATGGCTTCTTAGGGTCAAGCAGTGCCACCTACTTGTTGTCCTCAGGGGTCCATAAAGAGTGTAATCTTCCTCAGAAAGACAATTTTACAGTGTTCTTCAGCTTCCCGGGCATCTGAATGAAGACCCAGGAGGGAGATGTCTGCAAGGAGATGTATGAATAAAGAAGTTTGGAATCTATGGGCGCAAAACCCACCTCTTAGGGGAAGCTGGTGATGACTTGTGGGTAGGGCTGATCATCAGCGGAATGGCTTTCTCTAGGTGGTGGGGCTGCTGGAGACAGCAGCCTTGAGCACGGGAGTCGGGGAGCAGGGTCAGGATGGAGTAAGAGCCTTTGCTTTTCTGCATCAGCCAAACAAAGACAAGACGACAACGGCAACAGGGGTTGTAACCTTTGATGAGCTTACTGTTTGTTAAGCATAATCTTTAAATGTAAGAGCTCATTTAACCCTTAAGACCACTTTATGAGGCTGACAGCTATGAGGTAGGTAGATGGACATGCATGTTGCAGTGGAGGACACTGAGGCATGGAAGAGAATCAATTTCTCAGGACGCTGCTTACTGTTGGGGATTGGGAGGAACAGAGCTAGGGTTTGAACTTGAGACTTTGTAAAACTCAACACGTGGCTCGTAGGATGCATAAGCCTGTCACAAAGTGGAAACCCCCTTTCCCTGCCCACAGTACCCCCTTAGCTGTCCACTCACGGGGTGTGCTCTGTGGACTGGAGTCCCAGCAGGAGGCCAGGCTGCTCAGCAGCAGCTCAAGTGCATCCTTGCCGCTGCGTCCCTGCAAGCCCTGTCCCTGATCCCAGGGACGCTCAGCCCCCTCTACACTCCAATCAGCTTCCATTTGGAACAAGAAGCATCTGAATTAGTGAGGTCTCTAGCGCCTGTGCAGAGCAGCCCGGCCTCTCAGGGCCCGGTGCGGAAAAACCAAACCAAGAGATTTATCTCCTGGGTCAGATAAAGGTGACTAAATGCAAACTGGCCGATTCCTTTCCGCAAACAGTTCCCCGGGGAGGGCTCCTACAAGGAGGTGAAGAGCCAATCGATCAGGGAAATGCTTCGAGGTGACCTACAGGGGAGACTTAAAGGAAAAACTCCTCGTGTCTTTACAGCCTAGGGGGTCTCTTCAGCCTTGCAAAATTCCCCCACCAACTGGGAAGGCGGGCGGCAGGCTCCTCCTCCTCCACTGCCACTGGACAAGGGAGGAACTCTGTAAAGTCTGACCTCTGCGATCTCCAGCTGAGTCCTTCACTCACCTAGCAAGCATTTATTGAGTGCCTACTGTGTGCTTACTAAACACTCCCTATGCTCTAGCCTACCAAATCCTCCAGATGGCGCTGTTAGTACCCCACGTTACGGAAGCATAACTGCGTGTATTGGAGGGAGGTTGATTGATGTCCCGCCAGTCTTCAAGCAAGCAAGAGGGAAGGTCCTGGGGTACAGGTTCAGATCCACTAGCTGCCCCCACCCAGCTTTCTTCGTCTGTTACTGCTTCTCTGATCAGATCTGGTTCCCGGCTGGGGTTGACCTCCAAGCCTGACTCACACTCGACCGCCTCTTCCACCTGCCTTCACGTCTCCCTAGCTCTCAGCTCTGCTATCTTGCTCTCTGCTCCGCCAGACTCAAACCAAGAAAAGAGTTGCTTTATTTTTTCTTCCTTCAGTAATGGGGATTGAACCCAAGGCCTTCGGACTGAGCTACATCCCTGAGCTACTGTCCCCCCACCTTTTTTTTTTTTTTTTTTTTTTTAATTTCAATACAGAGTCTTGCTGAGTTGCTAAGTTGCCCGGCCTGGGTTGGAACCTGTGACCTTCCCGCCTCAGCTTCACAGTGTGCACAAGCCACCACACCCAACAAAGACTTTCCTTATTGGAGAAGCAGCCTGTGAATCTTGGGGACTCAGCTGCCCTTGGAGACTTCAAGTCCGTGCCTTTCTATTCCCCCATATATACTCCACTCTCTTTTCATCAAAGTGCCAGGAGCGTTTGCTAGGGGCCATAAACTGGCCTGGACCCTGGGGTCTGCAAACTTCCTGTGAAGGACCCAAGGGGCTCCAAGGTGCCTGTCTTTACTACTTGTTCTGCTGTCCTGATGTGATATGAATGGATACAACCTAGTTTCAATAAAACTTTATTTACAAACACAGGCAGCAGGTTAGATCTGGCCAACAACCTGTACTTTTCTGACCCTTGGAACAGAGGATGAAAGATCTGGTTTTGGGGTTTGCAGTCCTGCAATCTCTGCCAGGCTATTTTTTGTATTTCCTTACTGGGCGACCTCAGGCCAGTTGCTGCATCTCTCTGAACACTGTTTCTCTCTGGAAAATAGGATAATGATAGCGCTTGCCTCATGGACTGTTACAGGGTTTAAATGAGACCATGTAGTGGAGTGAACATGTTAGTGCATAAACTGGTAGCTGTTATTTTATAATGAATGACTTGAAATCTTGGGAGGAAAACCCCCTCCCACCCTGCCTCTGATCGCTCTGGAGTAAGGGAGGCTGGCGAGCTGGTGTTCTGATATTTCCCGGCTCATTATGCTGATAAGATCTCCATTCTTTTCAAGTTAACACCCTTGCATTTTAATGATTTAGAAAGGATGCATTGTGTATCTCTTTTGGGGCAGAGTCTGCTGACTGGACTTTGGTGGGGTGATGGTTGGTGAAACATGGGGTGCCTCCAAAGCCCCTCTGAGCCTCCTGAGTCCAGGAGGATGGGCTGGGCAGGTCCAGCGTGACCGCCAGTGGTTCCTGGTGGAGTGCTGATCACAAGTGGCCAATTAATCTATTACTTGCAGATACATTTTTCCATTAGTGGTGGTGGAATCAATTAGTCAGTGTAATGAACTTGAATCTGGGCAAACAGGAGAAAGAGGTTAACCCCTTAGTTCCCAGAGGAGATTGTGATGGTAGGGAGATCTGGAGAGAAAGGAGAAGCTGGGCAGGGAGGAAGGTGTTTAAGGCACCTGCAAGCACACAGGTACCTGGGTATGGTGGTCTGGGGCCAGAGGGGCCAGGAAGAGACTGGCTTTCCTAGTCAAGGGAAAAGAACACATCTTTTTAAGCCTCAGCATTCTTGCCTATGAAATGGGGGTCATAATAGGACACACCCTACAATGCTGTGGTGAGAATTAAATGGGACAAGTCATGTGACACATGCGCCCCACATTAAGAACGTAGCAACTCCTCTGTGGGCCCGGGTGTCACTATGGACACTTTTTCTCTATTTGCTTTGGGGCATGATGAGACAAACAAGGGACCTTTTTTATTTTTTTATTTTCTCCCCCCACACTGGGGATCGAACCAGTGAGGCAATGATCTGCATCCCCAGCTCTTCAAAAATTTAAAAAATTTTGACACAGGGTCTCCTTATGTCTCAACTCCATAAGTTGCCCAGGCTGGGCTCCAACTTGTGATCCTCTTGCTTCAGGCTCACAGTGGCCTGAGATAACGGGCATGAGCCACCATGCATGGCTGGGACTTCATGATGTAGGGCTTAGCACAGCTGAAACAGGCTTAGCACAGATCTGTATTGGAATGTGTTAAGGAAAGCAGAATTTCAACAGGTGTCTCTACTGCAGGGCTTGTCAGTGATTTAAGGTTCTCATACGTGTGGAGACACTCCCAGAGAGATTGGGTCAAATTTCCTGGACCTATTAAAAAAACAAAAACAAAAACTTTTCCCTCCGTCTCAGAGAATCCTGTAGGACCGTGGGTTTTACTGTGAGAACAATGCAGGAGGACGCATTGCCTAGACCACCTGTGATGAGCCCACATTCCCTAAGCCTCCCCACCCACACAGGACCTTCTTGCTCCTCTGAGCCACCCCGGGCCATTGCATTTAGCTCACATGGCAAGAAGAAAGGCCATGTCTCCAGGGCTGGGACATTGTCTGAGCTGACTGGTGTGAGTCAGACCTAGAGTTCTGGTTGCACACAAGAGGACATCCAGGGTATGTGAAGGGTCATCCAACTGCGCCCCATGGCTGTGAAAGTTCCCAGGGAAAGTGTGGGCTTCCTCAAGGAGGCCGAGGGAGGAGCTCAGGCCAGGGAGGGGGCTCTGATTGTCTAGTTTTGCTTCTCATAATCTCCAAATAGTGATTTCCTGGTGGGGTATGGGGTGATCAGTGTGGCAGAGAAAAGGACTAAGGTGTCCCCAAGGAACTCTGGGACAATGGCATCAGGAGTGGGGCTGAGCTTGAGGAGAAGTCTACAGAGGAAGGGCGCTCTGGGGAGAGGCAACAGCCGCAGCAAACATCTCACGGTGGACCGAGAATTAAGCATTCCAGTTGCTGGCTGAAAGCCAGCAGGGCCGAGTGTGGTAGGTCAGGTGGAGGAGGGCAAGAGCAATAGTAAATGAAACCAGAGAGGAAATGGGGGCCTAGGATCTTGGAGACTCACAGGGAGCCTGAGTGGCCATCTGAGGCCACTGTGCAGAGGGGAATTTGATTTGTTTTTACAAAATTTTCCCGGTTCATCCACATTGTAGTGTGTATCAGACCCTCCATTCCTTTTTAGGGCAGAGTAATATTTCATTGTTTGCATAGACCACAGTGTGTTTATCCATTCACTTACTGATGGATGGGTGACCTGTTTGTACCTGTTGGCTATCAGGAGTAGAGCTGCTGTGGACATATGTGTGCAAGTATTTTTCGAATACTTTGTTTTTTTTTGTGTGTGTGCACACCTAGAAGTGGAATTGCTAGGCCATGTGAATTTGACTCAATTGAGAGTAATAATGATCATGATATTAAAATGTCCCCCTTGGCTGTAGAAGGGCAAAAGTAGAAACCAGAGCCCTGATAGGAGGATACTGCACAAGACAAGACAGAAGTTCATGATGATGCTGGCTGGACAGACCATGATGAAGGTGACAGGAAGGGTCCAATCCTTGGAGAATCCCGAAGGTGGAGCTGGCAGGAGGGGCTGACGTCAGGTGGACACGGAGCTGCCCTGGATGCCTTGTGTGTTGTAAGTGCATCTCCTGATCAGGCTGGCATTGCAGGCCTGTCTCCCAGCTGCTTGACTGGAGGTCAGCCCGCAGGTCACTGTGGTAGGAGCCCGCTGGTCCTGGCCTGTGTTTGCCCCATTCCCAAAGCCTCTGAACACGCTTGTTCCCTAGACACTGGCAGACAGCTGCCCCAGGGACCCTGGGTGTTGCTTGTGTTGCAGTGACAGGCACGGGCCGTTTATCAGTGTCCCAGTGCCTGGAAAGCCATTCCGCACCTTTGTCTCGCTGCCATCCCCTGCCAGGAGTGTGCGTGGTGTATGTATTAGCAGGTAAACTGCCCCCCATAATGGAGATGGATGGAAGCCCAATTTTGTAATAGAGAACCTTTCATTAAGAAAACCACTGCCTTCGGATGATGTAAAGGCACTAATGGGCCAGCCCCAGCCTGGGACTTAATTATATTACCGCTAACGAGCTGCAGCTCCCGGCTTGCTGGCACATCTCAGCAACAGCCACTGATTGGCCTTGGGCTGCTTTTGTCCATCTATAGGCCCGGGTGACACAGTAGAGATAGCAGAGGGTGTGTTGTCAAGAAGGGTCACTTCCTATGGATGGCCTCCATCTTCCTGAAAAACAAAAGAGGGGCTTGCAGCAGGAGACAAGACATTCAGGTAGGTGGAAGTACTTCTGCAAAACATTGTGGAGGGACGCTGAGTCTTAGCTGTGGCTGTATTCATCCCAGAGTTCTAATCATTTCCAGGGGTATGGCCTGGATAGGAAAACTTGGGGTAAAAGCATAGATGCTGAGAAAGGCAGGGGCATAAATATATTACATGCAGGAGTAGCTAGTGTATCCTGGGACTTGTTCTTTCCCCTGCCGCCTATGAGGCCAATACCTGCAGATCTCAGGAACCTGCTCCCTCCTCTGGGAGCCCCACTGTGACTGCACCCTCTACAAGAGAAAAATCTCTGTCTCTGTTTCTGTCTCTCATTGCTACTATATTGTTATATCTTTCCCTGCTCATCCCATCTGGAACTGTCTTGTCTACTAAAGCATTTCCTGGTTTGCTCCCTGGCTCCTAAGTTCCTGTCTCTTGTACACAAAAGCGCGCGCGTGTGTGTGTACGTGTGTGTGTGTGTGTGTGTATGTGTGTGTGCATGTGTGCGTGTGTGTGTGTGTGTGTGTGTGTGTGTTTCTTTTGACTCTGCATCCCCAGCGCCTGGTATGTTGTTGGCATTTAACAAATGTGGAGTGAACGGTTGAACTGCTGAGTATAAATAGGATAAGATGTGGTTTACAGTGCCACAGCGCATGTTAACAATTTTTATTGTGGTGAAATACGCATAGCATAACTTTTCCTATTTTAAGGACTTAGAAGCACTTATGCCAGTGGCACCAAGCACTTTCATATTGTCACACAGCCATTTCCACCCCAACTTTTTCACAGAACTTTTTCACCCGAGAACTTCACCTTTCCAAACAGAAACTCTGTACCCATTAAAAAATTGCATCCTATTTCTCTTTCTATCAGCCCCTGGTCATCTTCACTTCTAGTTCCTTTCTCTTAGAATTTTGACCACTGTAGGTGCCTCACAGAAGAGAGTCATTCAAGGCAATGGCAGCCCAGTTTGGGTGAGGACGGGTTCTGCTACACAATGGTGGCACAGTGCTCAACATCGTAACCCATCATGGGTCAGTTTCCCAAATGTGGGTGTGGAAGATGAATTTCAATATGCATTTTTTGACTCAAAGGATCCTATGGGACTCGGAGATGTAGGTCTCATTTTACTTTATGGCCCAGGACCATCAAATCACCGACCCTTCCAGACTCAATTATCCCCATCTGTAAAATGGGTGGTTGGATGAAATGCATGTACTCAGTCTTCTCAGAGTTAACATGCCACAGATTCATCAATAGTTTTGCTGCCAATCAGTAAAGGGTTCTTGATTCCTATTCAAATGGAAATAGTAAATGGCAAAGTGGAGCAAGCTAGCAGCTCCAGGACTTAAGAGTCACTGTCTTTCAGCCATCCCTGTGAGCTCCTCAGCAGCTGAGGTGATCCTCAACTGCGATCCTGTTGTGGGTCTTTGTAGGTGGACTCCACCAATCTTTGCTGGCCTTTGGCATCAACCTTCATCAATTTCTGTTGCCATCTCTACAGCTCTTCAGGGCTACCAGCTCTTTTCTATTGATACTTCTTTGTAAGAGGCTCACTCTGTCCACATTACTCAGGATAAAAATTCAAGAACCACCCAAGTGAGGCTTTGTTTGGACAGTGCCCAGATTGGAACAAAAGGAAACCACAACCCTACAAGAAAGTACACTCCACTCCACCTAAGGAGTGTTGGAGAGTGCTGCTTATATACCACCAGCAGACCTGTGATTGGTCCAGATTTGCACTTGTTGACTGAATAGTATTCAACCCTGTGATTGGCTCAAATCCAAGCCCGCTAATTAGTCAAATTCAAGGCTGCTGATTGGTCCAAATTCAAGCCGGTTGCTTGGTATAAATTGAAGCCTGCTGTGGTCAGGGCCGACATCTGCATCAGGTGTGTGGAGCAGGACAGCTGCAGCTGTAGCTGTTAATCAGCACACTCCCTTCTGGCTGTCAGAAAAGGGAAGGGCAGGCCGTTTGAGATCTATCTCAGTTTGATCTGAGGGACCTTCAGTGTGACTTTGTCCTCCTCAAGGATGATCCTGGAGTCGGTGAGGGTGAAGGTGTTCCCCTCCCTGGAGTATTTGGGTGTTGGAGAGTGAGAAGGCACTAAACAACGCAAGGAAGCCGCACATGCCACATTCTTCAACAGCAGCAATTTTCCGTGTAATTAAGTTTATTCATCACGTATATTAAGGGGAAAATGGAGACGCATGATCATCACAGCCCATTTGCCTCCAACATCCATCGCTCAAACTTCACTTCTGTTTTCTCCAAGACCAACAGCTCTGATGGATGCAGGGCCCAGGAGGACCATCTGGTGTGAGGACTTGAAGACCCAGGCCTCTGCTGTTCCATGGTGTCACCCCCCGCACAGACCTCCAAAGCCTGCACTGCCCTCTGTGAGCTCAAAGCATGGGGATCCCAGTGATTCGTGACATTAGCGTGACATTTCCTGTTACTTCCAGTTAGTAGTGCCACTAACTTTCCTCCAGTGGAAGGCCGGCGATGCTGCTACTGGGTTAGGTTGAGGAAAGTTAGTCCTGCAATAGTTTCAGTGGTTCCTCCAGGTTTCTGGGATAAACCAAATCATTTACTGACTCAGAAGACAAATATTTGACCGCTTCTGCATCAGCAAACACCATGCTACGTTTTGGGATGTACCAGTGAACAAAGCTAACCCTCTTGACCTCCTGCAGCTTACTTGGTGAATATTTTCGAATGAGTGAGTGGGATACCTCCTATGGACGGCTCCGTGTTAATCACAGATGGCTCCCAGGGGACCCAGTTTGTTCTTTGGCCTCACGGGACTGAAATTGTACTGGAGGAGGAAGATATAGATTAAAGAAGAACACTGTTGAGCAACTAATTATAAACTTAGATAAAGCACTAAAAGAGAAAGAGTTTTTTGAGGGTGTGTGGGAGAAGCTTGTTCTGGGCTGGGCTGGGAATTGAGGAAGCATTATTGAGGGAGGGGAGCTTATTTGGAAACTCAAGGCCAGTGTCTGCATTAAGCAGCAGAGGGGAATGCAGTGCGATGGAGTGGGCGGACAGCAGGAGGGCTCCATCTGTTAGGATGCCTTAGACCACCAGCGTCTGAAAACCCAACTTAAAATGTTTTCAGTGATAAGGACAATTTGTTATCATGGAACAAGTCAGAGGGAGGGCAGCAGCAGCGCCCAGTGATATCATCAAAGACCCTAGTTCTTTTGATACATCAATTTGATTTCACCCTAGTGTTGAACAAAAACTGTCAACATTATTTCTTTATGGTCACAAAGTGGCTGCTGTCATCCTTCTCATACCACAGCATCCAATGCTAGAGGAGAAACTTCCACTTCTCAGAAGAGAGAAAAAAAGAGAGAAAGCACTGAAGGAGGTTGAAGCAGGATTGTAAGTTCAGGCCTAACCTGGGCAACTTAGTGACTAAGCAAGAATGTGTCTCAAAATAAGAAATAAGGAGAGGGCTGGGGATATAACGCAAAATCAAGGCCCAGAGTTCAATACCCAGTGTGGGAGAGGGAGAGAGGGAGAAAAGAGGAAAGATACCTTCCCTTGGCTATTTCTAAGGGATCAGATCTTTATTAGTTGTGGTTGGCAATTTGCCTCTCAAATGGGAAATAATATCCTGATTAGGAAGCAAGAGTTCTAGGTTGGACCAGTTCTGAAGTCAATTTGCTATGTGACCTTGGCTTAGTTCTTCCCTTTCTGTAGGTCTTAAACTCCCAACTCTGAGAAAGTAGAGGGTGAGGCTAGATGATTTCAAGGGTTTTTCCAATGCCTGAGGTTCCGGGAATCTGACATTATTAGAACATTGCTAGGGTGGAAGTCATATGTGTTGTTCATTGAAGTTTTGTCTTTCCACTGGGCACTAGGAACTTGCACTTCCTGCTGGCTCCCTTGTGGGTGGATGGGACCATGAGACTAGTTCTGGCCATGAGTTGAGGGCATGCTCCTGTTTTGGTCTGGGCATTTCAGATTCTGGGTTTCTCTAATAGCTGAGGTAGAGGCTGTGCCCCATTGACTTGAGTCCTGGAGTGACTATACTGAGGGCTTTCTCCTTCCATGCTGGCCCAATAAGATGCAGCATGAGCATGAAATTAGCCTAGGAGGAGTTGGGCTTACTTACTACAGCAGCATAGCATAGCCTATCCTGACGCATACAGTTATGAGAATAAAGGCATAGCTGGCAGAAAAGGACATTGACCATGCCAGGCCCTTGGGGAAACCAGGTACTTGCGTCTTACTTCTTAGTCCCACTGTGGCCTTGTGGGATGGACAAGGTTATCATTCCTGTTTTTAAGACCAGGCCACAGAGTCTCAGAGAGGGCAGGTCATTAACTCAAGGTCACACAGCTGGGAAGGAGCAGAGCCAGAGTCAAACACAGGTGTGTCTGAGTAAGTAACCCAGAGCTGTTCTGCCTTGGTAACGCTGTGTAGAGCTTTTGTTCAAGGATAAAGGATGGTATTATGGTGTATGTCTAGATGTCCCCCCCAAACCTCATGCAGTTGTAAGTGGAGCTTTTTCAAAAGTGAGAGGTGTGATTGGTTCATGGTGCAGGACTAGGATTAAGGGTGGGTGATTACTAAATCAGACCACTGATTGGATTGGTTTGGCCCTGCTCTATTCCAAGTCACTTGGAAACAATATAAGGGACAGAAAGTGGCTTGTCTTCTCTTACTTGCTTTTCCTGTCTTCTGCCTTTAATGAACTGTTTCTCCTCTCCCATGCCACCCTGCCTTGGAGCCAGCTGACTGTGAACTGAAACCTCTTTGAACTGTGAACCAAATAAGCTTTTCCTCCTTTAACTTTGGGTGTCAGGTATTTTGTCTCAGCAATGAGACAAGTAACTAAGACAGATGGGCAAGGAGTTTGCCACGCTCTGTGTGTGTGTGTGTGCTTGGGGTGAACCCATTTGGCTCTACTTTGCTTGTGGGAGCCCCGTCCCCTCTTGCAGCTTCCCCTGTCCCCAGCTCCCTGCAAGCTCCAGTGGGCACTGCTTGCTGAGACCCAGGTGGGTGGTGATGAGGAGGCTGGAGCGTTGGTTCTTGGCAGGTGGCTCCCTGGGGTGGGAGAGGGCTGAGTGGGCAGCCATGGCCCCTTAACTGGGGGGCCGCGAGGACAATTTTAGTAACGGCCAAAATAATCATAGCTACCACAACAGCACCATGCCTGGCCCCAAGGAGCACTGCCCATAGTACTGAGCACTACCATCATCACTGCTAGTACTGTCACGGTACTGCTAGTACTGTTGTTATTAGCATTGATATAGCACGTCTGTAGCAACAGTAGGACCTTCTTGGAGATAAGCACCTGTCCCTTTGCTCTGTCCTCACCTGCTCATCGCACCAGGAGTCTAAGAGGGGGCTTCTACTCAGAAAAGCCCCAAACTTGCCCTCTGGTCACCTCCCTGCCCCATTTTACAGAAAGGGAGCCTGAGGCTCTGGCAGGCTTCATCCCAGCTGGCCAGGGATGAAGCAGAAATTGGAGAGGTTGAGTGCAGGTGGGGAGACTGAGGGTGGACAGGGCCAGGGGTCCTCAAGGGTCAGCCAGAGGCTGCGTGTGGCCCTGAGTTGTCGGAGGGCACGGGGTCACTGCAGGCTACTGTCCTGCTGATGAGGTCCTCAGCAGTGAGGGGACGTGGAGCTGAGCCCTGAGGCTCTGACGCCCGCCCGATCCCATCAGCTGCTGCCTCGGGGAAAGCAGCCTTATTAGCGCTGCTGCCTTTGTGGCCCTGGGTGCAGCCGGGGGGCGGAAAGGCCTCATTTGCTCGGGTGCTGGACCCTGCATGCGCCGTGTGGCCATACAGCTGGGGCAGGACCAGCAGAGGCTGGGACCTAGCCATGTACACATCTCAGGAGCACAGCACACCCAGCCAGGCTTGCATGCTTGTGTGCAGATGCGCACATGCGTGCCCCAGACGCACAAATGCGGGTGGGCCCATATCCCCACAGCGTGTGGCACACACATCTGTACCTGAGATGCAAAGCAAGTGCACGGGTGCTCACAACAATGCTGCAAGACAAACAGAGGCACGGGCAGGCTCCCGTCTGTTCAGCTGGGCACAGGCCACTGACAAATGCCCTGATAGGAACAACTGTGGTGCACACCTGTGTATACGCTAGTGTGCACACACCTGTGTCCATGCCCTGACTGGTACTTGTGTGCACCAGCACACGTGTGCACACAGTGCCCAGAACTGTCTCCATTGTCCTGAGTGAGTGCGAGACTCCCCTCACCTGACTGAGGAAGGGCGTTTGACCCACGATGGCCTCCATCAGTTCCCACAGTCCACCTCTGCCAGGATCTGCTGCCCCCCATCTTGCAGATGAGGATGCTGAGGCTTAGATGGAGCATGGGACTTGTGCAGGACCCTCGACGCGCAGGCGGTGTCAGATACCCTGGTGACCCAATGGGGAGCGCTGTGGGAGAAACGACACCCAGGCCCCGGGGAGCCTGACAAGGAGGGACAGGTGGGGTGCAGGGGGCACTGCAGGGAGTTAGCAGGTGTCATCCACTCGATGTGGTCAGTTATTGCTGCCAACTTATGACACCCAGAGACACAGGAGAAGCCATGGAGGGAGCAAGGAGCGCAGTCTGGGACTACAGGTCCCTCCCAGTCCGCAGGAGGGACCAACCCTGCCGACGCCTTGAATTTGGCCTTCAGGCCTCCAGAGCTTTGGGACGATAAAGTCATGCTGGTGAAACCACCTGGGCTACAGTGCTTTGTTCTGGCAGCCTGGGGCCCATGCAGTCTGCTCCACAGCAGACCCAGGAAGCGGGTCCCACTCCACACCTCCCACTCTGCCCCGCCCCTGCCGGGCCTGGTGAGCCATGGGAGAGGCCGCCTGACAACGATGCATGCCTGCCTGGGGGCCCCCTGAGCCGGGATTCCCACCAGGGACCTACGCCGCCACTGCAGAGACAGCCGGCCTGTTGTAACAGTGACTTAGAGCCCATGTAACAACCCTCGTATTCTTTTAGTGAGGCCTGAAAGGTGCTATTAAATGGAATATTGAGATAAGGAAGTGGGAGTCGGGAAAGGTTAGACACTATTTATTCAGGGTTTCATAGGGCACTAAAATATCCTCACCAGCACGGCTCGCCAACCCTCCCTCCCGCCCTCCTCCTTCCCCTGGCCGAGACGGCCTCACCGGGCTCCTGCACTGCCTTCCAGAGAGCCTGGCCCCGGAGAGAGGCAGCGAGACCCCGGAGAGAGCCTGGGGTCCAGGGCCCGCCCTGGCCTGCCCACTGCACGTGGGTAGAGCCCGTGCGCTTGGGTAGGGGTGGGAAGGCCAGGATGGAGAGGGAGGGTGCTGGGTGCCTGGTAGCCTCTGCTGGGGGCGGGGAGCGAGGGGAGGAGGTCCCCCCAGCAGATAGCACCCTCTTCCCATAGCAGACCCCTTAGAGTCACTGGCCGCCCCCTCCCAGTGTCCTAATCCCACCCGTGTCCAAGATGGACCCGTGTTACCTCCTGCTGGTTTCTCTCTCCACTGCTTGACCTTCCGGAGGTAGAAACTGACCCCTCTGACTAGCTTTCCTTAAGCACACCCCCCAGGTCTGGATTTACAACACCAGCGGAAATCCGAGTGTGTGAGAGCGTGACGTGGGGCGGGGCTGTAGGACGTGAGCCTGGATAGGGCGGCGCTGCTGCCGTTCAACTCAGCTCTGAGTCCCCTGTGCTTAGCATGCAGCCCAGCACATAGTAGGGCCTCCAGCAGTGGCTGTTGTAAGTAAGTACCGCAGAGGACAGCTAGGCTTTGGCGCACACAGCATTTAGTTTGAGATGGGTGGAAACCATCTCCCTGAGCAACTGTGGTCTCACCCACGGGAAAGGGAGGTAGGAGGGGGTGTGTAAAGCTCTCAGCACACAGTAGGGGCCACGTATGTGCTGCTGCTCTCCTTCCCTGGAATCAATGCCTTTCCCTTGTCCTTGGCAGTCTCCAGGGAGCAGAGGAGAGCCCACCTGTCCTCTGAAAGTCATAGCTGGAAGTTGAGGGTGATGGATTCTGGCCCTGGGACATGGAGCTGCTATAGGTAAGGAAAGGACCTGCTCTCTGATCTGCAGGGAAGCAGTGGAAAGAGAGAGAGGGGAGCATTCCTGGTAGACTCAGCACCCGTGCAAAGGTCCTGGAGCTGGTAGAAGCAGGTGAGCAGGAAGATTGGGGGTGGAAGCCAAGACTGGAGTAGAGGTAAGGAAGGAAGAGTATGGCAGACTAGACTGGGGACTGGCATGGGACAATCATGCCTAGACACAGGATATGGCTTTATGTCTGGATTTCATTCTACAAGCCTTAAGAAGTTCCTTCTAAGAAAAAAAGGAAACACCCTAGGGATGTGACCCAAGCTTGCATTTGAAGCAATTCCTTTGGCTTCAGTCTGTGGCTGAGGCAGACTGGGAACCAGGAGTAAGGGGTGGGGGACCAACTAGGAGTCAGAGCTGGTGGTGGCGGGCAGAGGGCCTTGGGAAAGGGCTGGGGAGGGCTGAGCTGCTGAGCTGCTCCGCGGCCCATGTTGGAGGAGGGGAGAGGAGGGAGGGGAGGTGCCCTTCCCTGGGTGAGCGAAGCGAGCACAGGCGCAGGAGAGCATGCAGGGCCCGGCAGGCTGCTCTCAGGACTGCGGCAGGGGAGAGGCCGGCTGTGTCGTGGAGTAGCCTGTGGCAATCTGCACAGGCCCAGGCATGGGACGGACAGACCTGAGTGCCATTCCCAGTCCTGCCGTTTCCTGTTTGTGTGACTTCGGGCAAGGGATGTAAACTGCAGATTTCTTCCGCCACTGCTGAGGGTGTGCTGGCACTGACTGTGTGTGTGTGTGTGTGTGTGTGTGTGTGTGTGGCTGCAGGGCTCCCAGAGGCGGGGTGGATGTGAGGTGTCAGTGGTTCCTGCACTCGATCTGTCTGCTTTGCACACTCCAAGCACCCAGCAGGCAGGTCTCGGTTTGAATCAGCCCTGTACACAGTTGGTGCTTAATAAACGCCAAGGCTACAATCCACACACAGCTTGTTGTGTGGATTATGGTTTGTTTTGTTGATGCCCTTTGTGGGTGGGTGGTGGGCTGCGAATGTTTTCAAGGAATGCTCCAGGACGCCAGGAATGTTTTCAAGATGGCGATAGTATCAACAGCAAAATGACAACAGCTTGATTCAGTGAGGACTTCCTGTGGGTTTGGCTTATCTAGTCTTCACGGCAATCCCAGTAAGTACTGGTATCACCCCTGCTTTACACAGGAGATTCAGAGACGCTGTGTTACTTGCCAAGGTCACACAGCTCCTAAGTGGGAAAATCAGAACGCAAGCCTAGGTCTGAGTCTCTGAGTCCCAGACTGGACCACTCAACCAGTAGGCGACCTTGCCTGGGAAGAGCTCTGTCCCTGGGCCAGACAGAGGAATGTGCAGCCTGTCACTGGCTCCACACTCATAGCGCTAATAACACAGTCAATTGCTTCTTTAAAATTACAGCAAATGTTTCCCCCCTTGAACAAATCATTTACCGCAACTGCAGCAAGAGTGTCCTGTTTACACGCAGAGCCGGAGGAATTCCAATCGGAGTCTAATTATTGATGCTGCAGCTTCTACGGCCTTGGGAAAGGGCCGCCTAATTGCACCAATTAATACCTGCCACTCGCGCGGGCTTTGTCAAGTTTAAGGCTTGGCTTCCTGCTGCCATGGGTGCAGGGAAGTGACCCACAGGACAAGTGTACTGGAGACACCAGGAAGGTGGTGGACCTCACTCCAGCAGGGGAAGTCTCCATCCAGGGCACAAAGGACCCAGCATGGGAGACCCAGGGTCCAGTTCCTGCTCTGCTTTTGACTGCTTTTGAGGTCTTGGAGGGGGCATGTCTCCTGCTTAAGCCTCAGTTTTCCCTTGCAGATCTTATCTGCCTCAGTGTCCCTGTGAGTACCCAAGGGACTCAGCGTAACAGTAACAGTTACTTTGGGGACTCTGAGACTACCAGGCAGGAGGAGGTAATACTAGAAATGGGAGAACAGTGCTGGTGGGCTCGTGTGTGGAGTCCTGGGTTCTAGCCCTGCCCTACCTCTTCCTTGCTGTGTGGTTTTGGGGCAGTATCTTCACTTTCCTTGACCTCAGTTTTCCCAGCTTTAAAATGGGAATAATTCTTTGATGCCTGTGTAGAAACCTTGCAAAGAATAGCTTGGTCTGTAAATATGAGGGGCTGATGGATTGGGTGATGTATTGCCACACTGGGGAAAGGAGACTGCAGCATTGGGAGGGCAGGGATAGATCGCAGGCTTTCCTAGGAAAGTGACCTGGGTTTGGATTTTACCTCCAATCCTCTGAGCTGTGTGTTCTTTAGTAATAATAATTACAGCAGTGTTTTATTGATGCTTGCAATGGATCAGATAATGAGTGACACACTCCGTATGCATGATCACATTAAATTCTCTCAGGGGTGGTTATCATTTGGTACCCATTTCACAGATGAGAAAGCAGAGGTTCAGAGAGGTCAAGTAAGCTTCTCAAGATCACACAGCTAGGAATTGTGGGAGGCAGAATCTGGAGCCTGTTCCCTGGGGTTCCAGAGCCTACACTGGCCGCTACTACAAATTTTTGCTCCAGCTGTCTCGGTCTCCCCATTTGGGGAAAGGGCTAATGTTAAGTTCTTCCAAGCAGATGTGTTCTAGGATAGGGGAGAATTAATTTTGTGGGACCTGAGGTCTGCAGACACCGTGATTCTTCATGAGTACCCGGGTTGGACCCCGTCAGCCTCTGTCCTGTCCTCAGGTCCCTCCCAGTGTGGCCGAGGTGGAGCCTGGCGGGAGTTTGGCTCTTTACTTCTCTGAGAGGAGTGCGGGTCACACACTGCAGCTTTGCTGCCAATTCCCTACCTTTGATTTTCCCGAGCCCCTGCAGCCTGTGGTCCCACCTTGGGGACTCCCACCTGGGAGTGTGCCTTTGGGGCTGTTTTCTGATGTGGCACATTGTCACCATGCATTGTGTCACCAACCCCACAAAGTGGGCGACACCAGAGGCCACATGATCCACAAAGAGATGTGGCTCCCCTGGGGTTCCAGGCCTCATCTGGAGCCAGAGGTCGCTGCCCTGCCTTTCTCACGAGCCCCTCCCCTGGCCTTGGCAGAGGCTGGAGGCCCCGAGGGATGGGGCACGGGCAGGGCCTCGGGGCATGGGCGAGCTTGATGTCTTGGACCTGACACACGCCTCTTAGGAGGTCCCCAAATTAAAGGAAACAGAGCTCCTTAGTCAAAGGCAGTCTGAGCCTGGCAGGGGGCAGGCCGAGCCCAGGAGAGTGGTGACTGACTGATTTTCCCTAATTACCGCTGGTTTAATATTTATAGGATTGGTGCCAGAGGGCTGCAGGGGAGGTGTGCAGCCCCGCGCCTGCTGTGGAAGTCTAGGCAGGGCACTGGAAGGGAAAAGTCGGCTTGTGTTTGAGTCCCAGGCTGGCCAGGTCAGCAACACAGAAGTCCTGCGTTTGTGGAGCACTGGCTGCATTCAGGGCTCTGGGCTCAAACTCTGGCGGCTTGGAGTCCCCCATGGCCCAGGCGTTCAAGGTGAGGACTCCAGAGCTGCATCAGCCTGGGCTTCTTATTCAAGACAGACTTATTCCTGGTTTCGTACACTTGGGGAAGTGACAACACTTCAAGCGGAAGGGCTATGGGTCCCTTGTGATTGTTGTGAATCAGGTAAAACACACCAGGAGTTCCACACAGTGTCTGATACTTGATTGTGTTCCATAAGCAGGAGTTGTGTGCTATGGCTGGATGCACCCTGACCCCCAGTTTGGGGCTGGAAACTTTATCCATGATGCAATTGCTCTGGAGCTGGGGCCATATACCAGTGATTGGGTCTTGGGGCTGTGTCCTCAGGGTGGATCCTCACTGCTCATGGGGAGGGGATGGTTACCTTGGAGGGGCTTATTCAAAGTTCAGCCCTGACTCTTGTTCACTATCTGTTAGCCTCTCATCTTTGGCTGTCAGCTGATGCAGCAGGAAGGCCTTCACCAGGTGCCGGAACATTGACCTTGAGCTTTCCAATCTCTAGAACTGTGAGAGGTAAGTGTTTTTCTCTATACCCTACCCAGTCCTTTCCTTTATAACAACATACGATAGACTCAGGTACTGTGTCTTGGATCTGTAGACATACTTTGTGGGACTGAATTTGCCTGCATCAGCTAGAGTCTCTGTAACGCTGTAGAACAAACATCCCCAAACTTAGTGGCTGTTTTAAGTTGATTGGCTGATTTATAGGAGGGCTGAGGGCTGTTTTTTCTTGTCTGGGCCTACCTGGCTGGCTCTACTGATCTTGGCTAGACTCATTCAGGCTGCTCAGGCTGAGCCCTCCACAGGGCACCTGCCTCCTTCTAGGGCTCACTGTCTTAGGTTTGTTGTTGTTGTTGTTTTCTCTCAGCACAGGCAATGACTGAGGTGTGCATGACTGAGGTATGCAAAATTTCTGAACAATAACCTGATCTCCTCTTCTATCTAACTTTCCTGTGGGGAAGAAGTCGTTAGCTCCATTTTTCTGGTGAGGAAATTGAGGTGATCGCTAGAGGTAAAATCTGAACATGTCAAAACCACAATCTCATCGATTAGATATTTGGAGCCACCTTTGATCATAATAACCAGTATCATTTTATTAGAAAAACTACATGGCTAATGTTTTGCATAAAACCTATTGGATGTAGGCATTTATGCACCCCCGTTTTACAGATGAGGAGGCTGAGGGCGAGAGGGCTAACTTCATAACTAAATGATGAACTCAAGATTGGGACACAGATATCTCTAACTTCATGCCAACATGCCTTTGTGTCTGTGGCTTTCAATCTCTCTCTCTCTCTCTTTTCCTCTCTCTCTCTCTCTCTCTCTGTCTCTCTCTCCCCTTCCCAGAATGTATGTCCATGAGAATAATAGATGTTCAGTAAATTAGAACAATTAACAGACATGGTGAGCTAAGGTGACTGTGTCTTCAGATGGGGAAATTGAGTCCCATAGCAATGAGGTCCCCTGCTCAGGCCACAGAGCTAGAAGTGGTTTACAGCATAGACCCAGCTCTTGGACTCAAGGCTAGTGGTCATGGAGACTGGTATTTTTTGCCTCTTTATATGGCTGAAATATCAAACCAGACCGGTTGCTTCTGCTGTGTGTTTTGTAAGGATGTGGTGATCTCTGACCTCAGTCTGTCCTCTTCCCAGCCTGCCCTGCTCTCTGTCAGATTAAATGATTCCTTTCTGCCTGGAGCACGTGCATCCCACAGGCTGCCCCTCCCCATGCTTCCCCCTTCTGCCCAAACTTGCTGTTCCTGGTCTTGCAAGGTGCAGGACTCCCTGTGGGGTGCAGGGTGGCCCCTGATGGTCCCATTCCTGACCCGCTCTGAATTTGCCTGGATGACTTCCCCTCAGAGCCTTTTGCCTCAGTTCCTACATCTGCAGAATGGAGACAGTCGTACATACTTGGGGTTCTGCCATCACCATCCCCCCTGCTGGCCTCAGGGCTCAGCAGTATCTGAGGAAGAGTAAGCACCCTGTAAGTGTAAGCTATTGATATGGTCAGTGGGCCCTGCCATTTTTTTTTTTTTCCGCTCAGAGGGGAAAGAAAGCTAAAAATGATGGAAGCCAGCAGCTGAGCTTCCTGGGCTGTCCTGCTGTAGATTGGGGAATTATCTAAATTGCATCGTGGATCCAGGAGTGTAGAGAGGAGTGGGAGGAGGATGCTCGCAGGGCTGCCGGCACTGTTCTGCCCGGGGCTGCTGTCTGCAGAGCGGGTCAGTGGAACTCTGGGGTGCTGCTGAGGTCACATGGGGGGCTGCTTTGAGGGTGAAGCCTTTCTGGGGCTCGTCAACTCTTCCTCTGTCCTTTTGGGCTGCAGGCGGGCTCTGTGGGCTGTCCCGGAGTATAGCTGCCGAGCTCTCCCTGTGAGCGGGTTGCCGAAGCAATTCTCTGTGAAACCCCTGGGGGTTTGTGTCAAGGACAAAATAGTGTGTCCCATGGGTAAATACAGTTAACACAGCTGCAAAACAGAATTTATTTCTTGTTTGAGGTATCATTTTTACAGTATGGCATGGGGAAAGCTTTAAAAATGAAATTATAGCCAGCAATAAAAAACTGCATAGGCACTGTATTCAAATTATGCTACAGTAATAGGCCAAGTTCATAAATAAACATCTCCCATTAACCCTTTGCTAAGTTCTGCGGGCAACAGGCTGGGACAGGGTTGGGGGGCAGAGGAATCACCCATCAAGGCCACTGGTCTTCTTTGGACAATTTCAGTGACTCGCTGAAAAATCCTGGCAGGCACCAGCGAGTCAAGTGCAGAATGAGGGTGCTGGGGATGTCTGCGCCCTGTCCCTGGGGATGTCTGTGTCAAAGCTGCATCCTGGGAACTTGTCTAAGAGGCAAAGCCCAACCCCACCCTGCAGAGCTGGGTCTTCTGGGCAGCTTGTCCCCTTGTCTGTGCCAGTCACCTTATCTGGTTGTGACTCCCCCAGGTGATTCACATTTGCACATGGTGAAGGGCCAGAAAATCACGGACATCCATAGCCCCTCGTGGCCCTGGCATTTGACATCACTGTGGTTATGAGTTGCTCAGCCTTGGCCATTTATCTGAGTGACTTTCTTCCCAGCTTCCCCTGGCACTTTTGCTAATTTAATAGCATTTAATTTAATTTTTAAATGATTTTTTTTAAAGCCTCATTGCTGCAAAAGTCCCAGCCGCCTCTTTCCTCTTCCTCCCTAAGGCTGGAAATGTATCTTGCGGCTGAAGCCAGGCTGCTGGTCACAGAGGGCTGTCGGAGGGGCCACAGTTTTTTGGGAAAACTGCTGAGTTTGCTCTCTACCCACAGGGCATAATTACCTTTCTCCTGTCTAGAGCCCCCTGTACATTCACCCCAGGAGGAAAGGGCTGGGAAGCCAGACCAAACCGGAGACTGATTCACAAGCTCTCATCTGAGACAAAGGGGATTGGCAAGAGTGATTATACACACACACACACACGCACACACACACACACACGCCTACACACACACACACACACACACATATGCCTACACATGCACATGCACATTGACACACATTCTCCATTATTCTTTAGGACTCCACAGCTGTAGCTGGCACCACATTTAGCTCTGAATTCTCTCCTGGACAGTTGAATGTAGGGTTTGCTTCTTTAAATTATTCTCTGTGCTTTTTTTTTTTTAAAGCCCATTTGATATGTGCTCCATCATTTTAAGGCATCTCTGATTTGTGTGTCATTTCACTAATTCACTACACTTTCCATCTCATGCTTACTAGGCGGCTCATTTGTCGACAGACACATGGAGGTGAGGTACCCACACCTGGCTCTGTCTTCAGGAAGCAGAGGGGCTGCCTAGGAGGAGAGTCTGGTTCAGGGGGAGGCCCTGGTGGGTATATGGGGAAGAGAGGGTGGAAAGGTGGCTTTGGGAGTTTTAGGAGGGAAGTACAAAAATCATCAGGATGGTGACTTTCAGCAAGAAGAAGGGATGGAGATGTAAACACAGCCTGCTACGTGTGGACTAGTCTAGTGCCTTCTCCACCCTATGGCAGAGGTTGTGAGCCCTTCCCCAAATCTCTTCCATCTCCCTCCAGGTCACATAGCTCAACTTTGTGTCCTTGACCTTCTGTGCAGCTGGAGTGGCCACAAGAGCAAGTTTGAGTCCACTGTGAGGGTTTGATGTGCTCCACTTGCAGACCGAGTTCAGAAACCTCACCGTGTGTGACCCTCCACACTCTGCCCCTTCTGTCAACTGAGTTCCAGTCTGACAGGGGGCTTGGTACTCCAGGCAGAGGACGTGGGAATCACAGCACGATGGGGACTTGGGTCTCTGTTTTGTCTCAGAGCGAAGTCTCCTAGAGGAGTGCCTGACCAGGAATGTCTGCACCAGACTCTGCAGGGGATAGAAATAGGTGTCTGCCATTGACTCACATTTTGGGGTTTGTTTGTTATATCAGCAGATGTGACCTTATCCCACAGGCCCAAGCTGTCCTGCTGCCTGTGTGTAAATGAAGTTTTACAAGGACATAGTCTGTGGCTGCTTTCAGACTGTAACAGCAGAGTTGATTAGTTGCAAGAGACCATTTAACTTGCAGACCCCAAAGTATTTATTGCCTGGTCTTTTGCAGGAAGTGTTCATGGACTCCTGCTTTACCTAACAAAACAAGCATTTGATAATCACACTGCCAGTCTATACTGTTTTCCTGGCCAATAGAATTGGTTCCTTTGCACACAACAAGGTCTTATGCTCTGACTTCTGCCCTGACTTGGGTTTTGCTGCTTTGATCCCAGTCCTTGAGCAGTCATGGGTTTTGTGAAATAGACCCAGGGATGGACAGGATGGTTAGTGCCAGTCACTCTGTGGTCTCCTCTGTAGTTGCATCTGATCTCCTGAATTTGGTCCAACTCCTCAACTGTTCATGTATGAAAAGTGATACCCAGAGAGAAGGAAATAGACTTCTCCATAGCTATGTGGCCTGAAAGCAGCTGAGAAGTTCCAGAAAGAAATTTGAAGGGTAAATGAACTGCTTCCTGGGCAAAAGTAGTAAACGTTTAGTGAAAACTTGCTATGGGGCAGGCATATATTTGCTCCTTCTAGGAAACCTCAAGGATAGACTTAGTCGTCATCATAGTCAGCCCCATTTTACAGATGGGGGTGCTGGGCCACAGAGGAAATTTGCCCATGGTCTATCTGGTGGCGATGCTCAGATTTGAACACAGCTCACGGTCCATTTTACCTCTGTCACCATATTGGATCTGTCGTCCCGGTTCAGTGTGAACCTTGGAACCCTCCACTAATCAGCACTGATAGAAAGAACAGACCCGGGTGTACAGGTGGTCTTTTCTACAGCTCCTCCTCTGCTGTCCCATCTCTCTCTGATCTCAAAGCCCAGAACGGTTCATCAATTTTGTTTGCATATCCACCTTGAAACACTGTCATTTCATTAACTCAAGAGAGGGGCTCTTCATATGAGGTTGAGCTTCAATAATTCTCTTTAAAGTTATGGAGAAATGTATGCTTAATTATATTTGCATATGAAAAATAGGGTCTAATTAGTTTGATTGATTATTATTTTAACCCTAATGGCATTTTGAGTATCTGTCCCAACTAATAGCGACTGTATCGCTAATAAATCATTGAATTTTTATGGCATGGTCTATTGAGCTGGCTTATGAAATATATTTTATTAATATCCTAGAATGTATTGAAACTGATACAAGTCAAACAACTGCTCATTTATTAAACTGTTTAAATGTCACTTTTGTACAAGAGTAATCATACAGGAAATATGTTCGTTCAGAAGACATCAGTAGGCCATGGGCACTCAAAATATTAGTTATCTTGGAAAAATATATTATGGAAATAAAAATCCAATTATATCATTTATTGCATTAAATAAATCTATATTGACTAACATAAATGCTGTACACTACCAGATGCACTTTCTTTCAAAGTTTTTAGATCTCTGGGACTGATATCCAGGGTACAGTGGAGAAACAGAGTCTGGACTTTTTGGGCAACTTTTTGGGGGACAGAGGGGTCATTGGGAAACCTGGTGCTCAGGGTTCCTGTGATGGGCTGAGGCTATCCAGGACACAGAAGGCCTTCAGAGGATGTGTCTTCTTGGGGGCATCTCTTTGGGGACATCTCAGAGGCTGGAGCTTGGGCCACAGTTTCCCCAGGAGCGCAGGTGGCATCATCTGACGTTCACTCATCCTCCTGGTGCACAGTGAGGGGTGCGTGCTGGGAGCTGCACTGCACTGTGGGGACACTGCGGAGCACCAGATGGATGGAGACCCTGTTCCCATGAAGGTGACATGGTATCAAGGAGACCAAAGACAAGTGAGATCATTTTGACTAGTGCGTGTCACAAAAGCAAGAGAGCAGGCTGCTGGTGTTGGGGGTGCTGAGGGCAGGTTCCTTCCCCTGAGACAGGCAGGGAGGATGATGAGAAGGAGACAGCCGGGTGAAAGCTGGAAAAATTGACCTCTGGGCAGGGAAGCCTCAGGTGCAAAGGCACTGAGTTCCAAGTCAGATTCACAGGGTGCAGCGACTGCTGGTGGGGCAGGAGAGAGAGACGGAGAGGCAGGCAGGCAGCAGATCATGAAGAGCGTGGCAGTATGAGAAGGGAAGTTGGGGGTGAAGTGCACATGTGGCGGGAAGCCATTGGAGAAAGGGACAGTCCCATTTCTATTAGCCAAGGTCACTAGGGTGTGAGGGGGAACCGTAGGCACCCAGGGTGGCCTTGAGGAATCAGGAAGGGGGCAGGTTTTGTCATTAAGGATATCACAGTGGATGGCACTGTGGGGGGTAGAGAATGCTGTAGAGGTCAAGTTGCTAGGATAGACTAACGACTTGTATGCCAGGAGAGAGGGAGAAGGGAACCAAGTGCAATCCCAGTGTTTGGGCTGAGCTTCTGGTGAGGACACAAAACTTTTTGGAGTTGGAGTGATATAGATTGGATGGTTTCAAGGTTAAGCTTTCCTTCTTGCTGTGTGACCTTGGGCAGTTCACATACCTACTCTGATCCTTGGCTTCCCCACCTATGATTGGATGTAATAATGATAAGGAAAGATGGGGTGAGCAGGAATGGTTTGGGGAGTAAAATCAAGGCATTGTTTCTTATCACATCAAGGTTGCAGGGTATAGCAGGAATCATTTAGCATTGAGGTTCTCAAATATTGCCGCGTCATAGAATCACCAAGGACCCTGGTTGCACTGAAGAGCCTTGGGCCCTTTTTGTAGTGACGCCAGTTCATCAGGTCTGGGGTGGGGTATGGACACAAACATGAGCTTTTTTTCTTTTCAGATCTCAGGGATTCCAGCAGGCAGCTGTGTTAGTCCTCTTGTTTTGCAGGTGAGGAAGCTGAGGTCCAGAGCGGAGACAGGACCGGCAAGTCGGTGTAAAACTTGGATGAAGATGTGGGAACCCTGGCTTGTGGCTCATCATTCTTCCTACATCTCAGGCTGCCTTCGTCTTCAGTAGGAGCCCTGGGTAGGCAGGGCCAGCTCAGCCATGCTCAGAGTTATTTTGTAGAGGGCCAGGGAGGAGTATGGGAAATTTGGAGGTTCGAAAGCAGCAGGAAGAGAGTGGGGTAGAGCCTGAGCGGTACCACCTTGCCGTGTAGGCTTGGGCAGTTCGAATCACCTCTCTGGTTTTAATGGGAGGCAGTAGTGATGCCTGCTTCACAGGATGTGAGGAGGATGAAATGAGAGTCTCGTGGGAGTTGCCTAACACGTGCTAACCCCTGAAGACCCATTAACTATAAGAGCAGAGCAAATACTGTGGCTCTAGGTGGTGGCCTGGAGAGGTGGCCCAGAGTGGCGATAGCAGCACAGATTCAGGAATCAGCTGGACCTGGGTTCCCATCCTACTTCTTCGCTGTGAGAACCTAGCAGGCAATCTTCCACTCTGAGCCTGGCTGCCCAGTTGGCACCCAGTTGGCAAGTAGGAGAACTGCAGTGACAATGGCTGGGTGTCTGGCTGGTTTGTGGGTTTGAGAAAAATACTCAGTAAGCTCCAGGCTCAGATCCTGGTCTACCTCAAGTGCTAGGAGTGATTGGAACTATCACCAAGATTTCAATTCACTCTTCCAAATCTCGGAGAGTAGCAACGCCTCCAGAAGCTGCGTCATGCTGCTGAGGTCCTGACAAGTGGGTGATTGCAGAGGGGAGTGGAGTCCTGGGTCCCCTCCTAGGGCCTTGCTAACTTGCTGTGTGACCCTGGGTGAGGTCCTTACCTTCTCTGGTCTCCGTTGGCTCATGTGTGAAATGAAGAGGCCGGAATGCTTAATCTCTAAGGTCTTTTTCAGAGCTTTAAAAGATCGATGATTATAAAGGTCTGTGATTAGGGAGAAACCATCTGCCCTAGGCAAAGACCAGACCCTCCCCAACCTGTCGGGGGAAATAAAACAGTAAGCAGACAGCTTAGTAAATTGCCATTGCACAGGCCTTAAAAACGAATATCTGCTTTTGTATCAGCCTTGATTGAAATTCTTATGTGATGGCGGCCGTCCCTGCCATCAATGCCTTAATTAGAAATTAGGACAGTCACATTGGCATAAATTAAATCAGACTAAAGATGATTAACAAAGTAATGCAAGAAATCATTAAATTAAACCATTGTGCCAAGTTCTCTGCTGATCTATCACAAATTTGGGCTGCTAATGAGGTCTTAATTAGTAAGTTAGGTTGAAATAATTCATGTCATTCACTTCAAAGACAGCCCTCTCTCTTTCTTCCTGGGAGTTTCTCTTCCTCTTTTTGCATCCAGTCCCTAACGCAGATTCAGCAGGAGCTGTGAATGGGGTGGGGTGGACACCATCAGTGAATCACAGCACCCCACCGGTGACTGAGACCCTCTGGGCCCCCCATGCATGTGTTGGGAGGCCACAATGACATCACGATGGACCAAAGAAGGGTAAGCAGTGTAAAATCCTAAAGGGACAGAGTGGCAGAAGGAAGAGGAACAGTTCTGGTTTTGTCCCCTCAGGGTATAGGTGGGGCAGGTGAGGGCAGCAGAAAGGAAGGGTCACAGAGTGTGCTTGGGGCCTTGGTATCCCAGGAAGTTTCCATTTTTCTTTCTATTCTTTTGTGATATTTCATTCTTTGTTCAGAAGAAGCACAGTATTCAGTCAAATAGACTTGATCATGCTGTTTTCATGTTGCTGAGGAGGAAATGGAGGCTCAGAGAGGTGAATTAACTCACCCAAGGTCACACAGCCAGGTGGAGGCAGAGCTGGAGTCTGACTCTGAATCCAGTGTCTGAATGCTTCCCTCTCCTGCTCTCCTTCTTCCCCCTCACCGAATACCTGCCAAGGGACTGGCTGGCAGGATGCGTGGACGTGAGCTCTGGTGTAGGAATTTGCTAGAGGTGGCACTAGGTGAGAGCAGAAGAGAAAAAATTACCAACCCTACCTGACTTTACAGCAGGATGAGCCTGGTGGGATAGCAATGGCTTTGGAGTCAGGAAGACCTGGTACTGACTGACACTTGGCTTTGCAGACTCTAAGCTTCATGGTTTCTAGCCAATGGTTTCCCTTCTGAGCCTCAGTTTTCTTGTCTGAATATGGGAGCAATACTTCCCTGAGTGGAATCTGTGAGCGCCCAATGAGATCATGTGAGAAATGCACTTCCCATGAGTAGATGTTTAATAAAGGCTCCCTTCCCCCGGTGGCTGTCTCCTAACTCAACTAGCTCTTGCTGTGTAAGAAGCATGAAACTCAGTGGTTTAAACAAAGCACAACTTGTTTGACTCAGGATTCTGTGGCTGGCAGATTGAGCTGTGCTCAGCCAGATGGTTCTTCTGCAGGTCAGGGCTGGCCATCAACAGCTGGTCAGCAGGGTGGCCCCACTGTTGCAGGCTGGCTGTAGGCTGGGGGATAAGAGGGACAGGGCCACATGTCTCTTGCCATCCAACAGGTTGGGGTGGGTGTCCTGGTAGCTGTTGAAGGGTTCTAAGCAGAGGTAGAAAGGGCAACACCAGGCCCAGTGTATCTCCAGCTCCCTCCTCAGTCATATATGCGAACTTTTCCTGGTTGTCGTCGCTTGGATAATGCTTCTTCCCCAACCTGAAAATGCCCATGTCCTGATCCCTGAAATCTGTGCACATTGCCTTTCACATACAGGGCTGTGCAGCTGGGATTAAATTCAGAACCGTGAGAAGAGAGATTATCCTGGATTAGGGGCTGTGCCTGAGGAGCTCACAGGTGTTTCTAAGAAGGAGGCGGACGTGTACACAGGACAGGAGGATCTGATGTGAGGGCGGGGCAGGGGCTGGAAGAAGCGTTCTGGAGATGGAAGGAGTGGCTCCAAGCTACAGAAGGAGGGCAGCCCCTAGACTCTGAAAACAACAGGAAAACGCGTTCTCCCCTGGAGCCTTCAAGCGGAGCTCGCCCTGGGCCACCCTTGCCTTAGCCTTGAAGACTCATTCTGTGCCTCTGGCCACAAGAAGTGAGAATAAATTTGTGTTGTTTTAAGCCATTAAGTTTGCATGTCTTTTTCTATTTTTAGCAATACCAGGGATTGACTCCAGTGCTTTCCCACTGAGCTACATTGCCAGGTCTTTTCATAATTTTTTTCTTTTAAGACAGGGTCTTTCTAAGTCACTGAGTTGCCCAGGCAGGGCTTGAATTGGCCATCTTCCTCCCTCAGGCTTCCTGAGTCCTGGGATTACAGGTGTCTGCCCCTCCCCCAGGTGTGTATGCTGAATCCTGGGATTACAGGTGTCTGTCCCCACACCCAGGTGTGTATGCTGAATCCTGGGATTACAGGTGTCTGCCCCCACCCCCAGGTGTGTATGCTGAATCCTGGGATTACAGGTGTCTGCCCCCACACCCAGGTGTGTATGCTGAATCCTGGGATTACAGGTGTCTGCCCCCACCCCCA
>RJWM01011166.1:0-60752 GCA_004363535.1 Dasyprocta punctata | reverse complement strand
TTGTGCTGAGAAGTCTGACATAATTCTGATAGGCTTTCACTCATAGGTGATCAGTTTCTTTTCTCTGACAGCTTTTAGTATTTTGTTCTTGTGCTGTATTTCTGATACCGTTATTATTATATGTCTGGCTGAAGATTTATGTTGGTTATGGTTAATTGGGGTTCTATATGCCTCACTTATGTGTATTTCAGATTCTCTTTCCATGTTTGGAAAGTTTTCTGCTATTATTTCTGTGAATAGTCTTCGCAGGTCATTGGTATTGACCCCTGCTTTTTCATTTATGCCTATTAATCTTATGTTATTTCTCTTGGCATCATCTTACAGCTGTTGAATTGTTATTTCTAGGTTCCTTACTATTTTTAAAAGATCTTTTCTTTCATGGCCATGATCTCCCATGTTGTCTTCAAGATCTGAGATTCTATCTTCAGTTTCATTCAAGAGGTTTTTCAAACTAGCCATGGAATTTTTCATTTGCTGAATTTCCCTTTGCATCTGTTTCATGCATTCTGTTTGTGTCTTATATTGTTCATTCAAAGTTTTGATCATTTTCTTAAGTCCTTCTATTTTTTTATCTTGCTCTTCTTTAGATACACACAACAGTTCTTTAATAATGATTCTTATTTCATTTTTTAGCTGAGAGAATATTTCTGATTTGAATTTCTCTGTAGCTTCATCGAGCTGTTTCTTTACTGCATTTTCTATCATTTCAGAAAGTTCATTTGTGTGACTCCCACTGTCTACCATTTCAGTGTCTCCTGGGTTTGTTCTCAGTGGGCTGGGGAACAGAGACTGCCTCTTGGTCTTTCGTTTTGTCATTTTCTTCTAGAACCTATGTGGCTCTGTGTCCTGCGAGGCTGATCGGGTGTTGCCCTGGTGGGTCGCGCTGAGCCGCGGGACCCAGTAGAGCTGAATCTTCTGCACAGTAAGTGAGGGCGGCCTCCCAGGGTGTGTGGGTGGAGCCTCCACCTTACCGGGTAGGGGCCAAGGCCTCCTGGTCCCAGGGAGCTAGGCAGAGTGTACCTCGGAGTGTGACGCTGCCCTGACCCTAAGTCTGGCTGCAAGGAGTTCAGAGGTTCTGCTGTACCAGGCAAGCCTGGGCAAGTACCAGGCCTACAGTGCTGGGGCCTTGTTTCTGGCTGGGTGGGGCCTGTGAGCTCTAGGATGGGGCACAGGCCACTTCACTGAAGTATGGAGCTTGCACGCACTCTGTGCTCTGGTGGGGGGAGCCCAAGCTCTCCAAGGCCCTGGACCTATGCTGGTCAGTCCCTGATGAGCAGCTCTGGGGTCCTGGGTTGGGCTGGGCTGAGTGCCTCTGTGTCCTGTGAGGCTGGCCAGGCGTTCCTCTGGTGGGTTGTGCTGAGACCCTCCCTAATCTTAAATTCTACTCATCCTCATGGCATCTTTCCTCCACTTGTTTCACATTTTCCATTCAACAGTAACCTCCTTTATGCCTCACAACTTTTAATGTGCTCTCTGTGTGCGCACATATTGGTTCTCCCATTCTGGATAATCTTTCCTTATTTTTTTCTCCCTAAATTGTCACTGAATCAGTTAAAGTTCACTAGAGGAACAGATTTATTAAGCAGGCTTACAATGCCTGCCTGTGGAATCTGGGGTAGAAGAATGCAAAATGGCTTTCTGTGTACTGGAGTGTGGGAGGATCTGGTTAAAAGTTGAAGGCCTGGAGCTCACTGCAGAGTCTTGTATGAGTCCATGTTGGAAAGCAAAGGTTCCATGCTGGAAGGCTGAGAAGTCTGTAGTGGGAGCCTAAAAGAACTGGAGATTAATGTTCAATGGCTATGGCAGAGACTAGAGCTCCTCTGAAGAAGCAGAAAGAAGACTTCCTTCTTCTTTCTCTTTTTATTCCATCCAGGTTACATGTGTATTGGTTGGTGATGAGATACTTGACACAAACAATTTAAAGGATTGTCTTAGTTTCTTTTCTTGTTGCTGAGACAAAATACCTGATGCTCAGAGTTAAGGAAGAAAAAGTTTATTTAGCTCACAGTTTGTAGAGATTTCAGTCCACAGTTGACTGGCTCCAAGTTAGGGTAGATGGCAGACAGGAATTGCAGAGGAGAAACAGTTCACAGCAGGCAGAAGGTAGCAAAGGAAGCAAGGGTTGACCTCAGCTCTTTCTATCTCATATCTTATCCAGGCTACTTAGGGTGGGTATCACTCATATCCTTAATCCTCATGCCCTTGACCCTAGCAGTGTACCATGAGTCACTCTCAGTGTCACACATCTAGATTCAGCCACCTTTGAAAAAACCTCATTCATGGCTGCATGAAGCTTTGGTGGGACATCTAGACACATCTGTAACAAGGATGAAAGATTTATTTTGGCTTATGGTTTCAGACGTTTCAGGCCATGGTCTGCTGCCACCATAGCTTTTAGATCTGTGAAAAGGCAGAAACATCATGGAGGAAGAGCATAGTAAAGGAAAGCTTTTCACCTCATGGCAGCGAAAAAACAGAGGGAAAGAGCCTGAGAGAAAGGGGCCAGGGACAAGGAATGCCCCAGGGGTCCCAGTTTCTCAAACTGGGCCCCACCTCCTAACAACCCATTCAGTTGTGAATCCATCAATTGATTAATGTCCTGAGTGATTGTTATGGCTTGGGTCCAGATGCACCCCCCTCCCCAAGCCTCATGTGGTCAAGGTAGAACTTTTCCAGAGGTGACTGGATCTAGAATGTGTAATGCTGGGATTAAGAGTGTGAGTGCTACCTGCCCTAAGGGTGAGTAGCTTGGATAAGATATAAAGGACAGAAAGAACCTTGTTGCTTGTAGTTTGCTGCCTTTTGGCTTCTGCCTTCCATGAACTGTTTGTACTCTGTGACACCCCTCTTCCATGTCACTACCTTGGAGCCAGCTGATTATGGACTGAAACCTCTACAAACTGTAAGTTAAATAAACCTTTACTCCTTTAAATTTGGATTTTGAGTATTTTGTCTCAGCAATGAGAGAAATATAACTAAGACAGGGATTAATCCGTTGATGAGGTCAGCATCCTCATGATTCATTCACTTCTCTATGCCCCATCTGTAAACATTGGTACATTTTGGTCAAGCCCTCAATGCATGCGTCTCTGGGGGACACTCCATATTTAAACCATAACAGATGTCAACATGTTAGAAGGTGACACAACACTGTGACCAGTGGAGGGTGAATGGTGCTGAGACTCATTGTGATGATGAAGCAGAACCAGAAAGGACTTGAGTCTAGACAGTAGGAAGCGAAACTGGGCACGATTTGAAGTTTTTGTCTTCCCTGTAATTTTTTCCTTTTATATTCTCTCTTTTTTTCTTGCCTTTTTCTTATTGAAGGCAGATATCTCCCATGTATTAAAAGTGTTAGAATGAGAACTCCAGTTACTAAGCTGGGAGTGGTATTGGTGGTATTTGTTGAGGGCACCTACTCATAATGAGTTCTGTAACAACACTCTCATTCATTCTGTCTTCATGTTTCTTACTTTGTCCTCAACTGTGTATGTTCGGACTTCTACTCCTATCACTGCCAACAGAATCATTAGAAATCTTCTACCTACATGCACAAAACCTTCTCTCTGTAACAGTGAAACCATGGATCTCTCTACCCACTGACTCCTCCCGCACTTCCATCACAGAGGGGCTCTCTTCAACGTCTCCTTCTGTCATTTTGCTCCTTAAATGCAAACATTCTCTGATACTCAGTTTTCAGTAAGCTCATCTTCCCTTACTCCCCTTTTCTGAGCCTATCCATACCAATTGTCTTGTTTCTCGTTCTAGGTAGCTGACTCCCAAATATGTAGCTTACAGTTCCCTTTCAAATGCTGGACCCACACTTGGCAATATCTAAGCATATCACCATGTGAATGTGTTTGTGAAACAAAGTCATCCAGTGTGACTAGAAGGTGACAGAGAAAGAACATAAGTGGTAGACAACATGAGATGGTAAACACCACTCACACCTCTGTCAGGACTCAGTTGCATTACATTATCTAGCACAAGCAGGGAACTGGGTGTTGCAAAATTATTCTAAGGAGTAACAGTCAGCCCTCATAAGCATCCAGCCACTGACCTGATCACAAAACTACCTATACCCTCAGCCCTGTGTAGAATTTCTAAGCTGTTAAATAAGGAAATACTCCCAAATTTGAAAGCAGCTAATTCCAGAATATCCCATCTTTCCCTAATCATCAACAAAATCTTGATGCTTTGCACCCCACCTCAGTTCCTATTGAACCCAGTTCATGTGAGCTGACCTGATCTGTAGAATCAATGTCATATTCAGAGTTTTGCTTACAAGAGATCTTGGAAATGTATTATTTCATTTCCAAATTCTGCCTTCCATACCATCTTGGGATAAAAGCCAGTCCATGATCTCTGCCATGTTACTTGCATTAGGCAGGAATCTTTTTACTATGTGTCAGGAATTCAACTTTACCCAACTTTGATGTAAAAATAAGTGTCATTTGCTCATAATGAATGTGAAGGAAGGGCAAGAACCACTCTGGATTTAGGGACAGATGACACTTAACCTTCCTCTCTTCTTTTTCCCTATTGCCTACTTCTACCTTCTCTCTGTGTTGGTTTCATCTTCCCTGTGGAAGATTCTTTCTCTGTGAATTTAGAGATGTGGCCATAAGCTTCTAGGCATCCTTCTTTTCCTGTTGCACCATTGCAGAGGAAGTAAGGAGCCCCATCTTTTAAAGATCTAACTACTTGTCAACACCATCACTTCAGCAGCTGAACTTCCAATTCTTAAACTCTCAAGGGACACACACAAACTATGTCCAAACCATAGCACACATCTAACCTATATATCATGAAAACAGGATTTTATGATTGCAGTCCCTTTTAAAAAATTTCGTTTTGGTGATGAGTGAAAAGCAGGTCCCCAAAGGAAGGGACTGACAGCATAATAATAGCCACTAAGAAAATTATGTAGGGTCAGAATAATTCTCGTTTGTGTCTAATCTGATATGGTGTTTTGTTCAAACCTGAATATGATAGCGAACTAATGCAGAAACTTAAGCAGAAATGATATGATTAAATGGTATTTTTTAATAAATTGCTAAAAGGACTAAGTGAGATAGTGAATATACATGATGCACATGATGCAGTAAGATGGGTAGGATGAAGTAGGTGCTTGCTTTGGTTTGCATTTCCCCAGAAGCTGCTCCCCCAATCCTAAAATTAAGGCTCAAGTACATGTCATCTATTTGAGAAGTACAGGGGATACCAGTCCTGGAGTAGAGAAGGAAAAAGGGCCAATAACAGCTGAGTTATTAAGCCACTACCACAGCAGTTGACCAGAGCTTAATCCCACGAGGAAACTCTTGGAAGCAGTACAAAACATGTACCTTCGAATTATCCCACCTGAGGGGCAAAGGAACTGCAATATTTATATAGCAGCTCTTGAGAGTCATTGCTGAGTATTGCTTGTAAGAAGCTCTTCCTCAGCACTGCTAGCCAGCTGCACAAGGGAATAGAGTGGCCTTCTGAGGTTCCAGCCTGAGTACAAAATGCCCAATGGGCATAGGCAGAGCCTGCAATGCTTGATGTGCATTAGATCTTCAATTGCTCCCCACAACCCTCCCTATTGGTTTAAAAGTCCATAAATGTGGGAGCTGCACACATCTTATCTATTCTAAATTCTTCCACAGAACTTAGCACATAGTACACAGAGTAATGGTCAATTCGATCTTTGCTGAATTAATGACATTGCAAGGTAGCGTTCACCTGATGGTCTATTGATACTGTCCCCATATATCTTAGAACTTCTGAGGCAGAATGAATTTTGTGCCAATATATATTTATCCACTAAGTATATAATGTAACATAATCTGATTTTTATACTCTTACAATGCTTCTTATGC
The DNA here is from genome assembly GCA_004363535.1 of Dasyprocta punctata. Taxonomy (NCBI): domain Eukaryota; kingdom Metazoa; phylum Chordata; class Mammalia; order Rodentia; family Dasyproctidae; genus Dasyprocta; species Dasyprocta punctata. The sequence goes on along the minus strand of RJWM01011166.1, from coordinate 54,891 downwards.
AGTTGGATTCATAAATTTAAAAGTCTGTATTAACCACAGGCCCTATGTATGTATGTCTCTTTCAACTTTATCTCTATAAGAAACTGTCTCCAAATTGAGGGAATTTGGAGACTCCTGATGTGCAAATTCTTATTAGCTTGCTTGCCTGACTCAGCATAGTCATCTGCCAGCAATAATAACCTGCTCCCTGTGCACTCAGGCTTCTCTAGTACTTGGCCAGTGAGAATCAGGCTTCGTGTTTTATTGAAAATCCCTTTCTCTGAGGGGAGGCAAGGAAGGTCTTGTATAAATCTGTTGCACAATTCCATTTTCCACGTCGGATCAGCTGGTTTCACAAAAGGAATTGTCAGACCTATGAGTGCCAGATAAACAGCAAGCTCTGGATTCTTTTTTTTTTTTTTTACTATCACTATGCAAATAGCCAATCTGTACTGAAGCCTGGCTCTGATTCCAGGTCAGAAACATAGACCCTAGTCTTAGGCACTTGGATTTTTGGAACTCTCTTCCCCATTGTTGCCGGTTTCTACTAATTAACCCAATATCTGTCCTAACTCAAATACAATCCATGCCATTATTAATTACCTCCTTAGGAATTTTCTCTGCACAGAACCAGAGGTACTGTGTTAATCTGTTTCATTTTATTGGCCCCTCATATGTTTATGATGGAGTTTATCATATCCCATTACAACTGAGTCCTGGTTGGTCCTGTGCAATCCATTTAACTTTCAGTTCTTGCTCACCTTAACTAGATTCCCATCCATCATGTCTTCCAATCTTGCAGTGATCTTCCAGTTAGAATCAAAGTCTCACAAGTGAAGACAATTCAGATGCTGTCAGAGTGGGCCATTTTTGTGGACATTTCTTAAATTTGAAATTCTACCTTGCTATCCAGATCTCTAGACCACTGGGTATTGATGCCATCTTTCTGTATCTCTATAGATGTGAAAACCAGCATCCAGTCATGGGTTGTTTAGAGTAACTGATATGAATATTTTGGGGATTGAGACCTGGGTTGAGTTCCAGGTGCTTCTACTGTGCCTTTGATGGCTTCCCTAACATGGCCATTTGAATGTCATCTCCATTTGGAATTGGTAGCTAGCTGACAAGATGAAGCTATTTTTGAATGTTCTAGGACTCAGTGACGTGTCACCATTTCCTGTTACAGTTTAGATATAAAATGTCACCTAAAGGTTCATGTATTGGAAGCTTGGTCTCCAATTCAGCAATATTTAGAGGCAGGGTTTTTGGAAGGTGACTGACTCATGAAAGCTTTAATTTTATCAGTGGATCAATCCATTGATGGATTTGTAATTTGATGACATCATTGAGAAGTGACTGAAAATAAGGCAGAAGGACTTATTTGAAGGAAATGTGTCATGGGGGTGCCCTTGGAGACTATAGCTCATCCCTGGCCCCTTCCTGTCCGGGTTTAGCTCTCTGTCTCTGTCTCTGTGTATCTGTCTCTGTCTCTGTCTCTCTCTCCTTTCTTTCATTTAAAGAGGCTAATCTTAGTTTACTGTTCATGGTCCTATTAGTTGCTGTATGTTCTTTTTAAACTCCCTTACTTTAGCTGTTTGATGCCTCAGGTGAATTGCTAGCAAAGTTGTCATTAAAGAACCTAGAGTTTTGATCAATAAGCAGCCAGTCCAAGAGACCCAAGAGTCCATTTCTGGGATTGTATATAAGGTCTTGAAACAGTCTTACATAGTGTCTTACTTGGAGTCTGGAAAGAAAAGAAGGGTCATACAATTTCCATTTAAATGAGAACCTCCTCTGGAACCCCCAAATTCCGAGGCCTCTCTGCTGGCCTCCTGCTCTTTGCTTCCTTCCATGCATCCTTTTTGGAGGAGAGTGGATAGCATGATTATTCTCTAAACAAATTATTGCAGCACTTCTAGCAGATTCTCTCTTCGAGGAATGTCACAAATGAATTCCCATGCAATTTTGGCATGGAGCCTTAGCCAGCAGGAGGCAATTATTTAAAAAATTTCTAAGCAAATCTGATCAGTGTTTCACAAGTTACTGGCCAAGAATTTTCAGAAAGTTGTGCAGCCTGCATTTGCTACAATATGTATTATTGACTGAAATGTGTACACAGTACAACTTTCTTAGGTCCCTATCCATAACTCTATGGGTTTTGTTAGGACACCAGTTCATATCCATTTGTTGCTATCTAATTGGATAATTTCAATTATCAAAACTGTAAAGAGATGTTTGATCAGACCAGATCATTAAATTTCTTAATTAGGCAGCAGAGACTCCCTGCCCCCCTTGCCAGCTGGATTGAACTGCACCTATTTGTGACACAATTTAATCACTTTTCCTTGCTGTCAAGGCCATGTTTCAGGAGGAAATATGTTTTCTTGGCTACATTACACATATGCCTTCCAAATTTGGCATCTCAAGCTAAAAGAAAGAGGCTTTGCTGAATTGGAACATGTAAGAATATATGTCATGCTTAAAATACATTAGCAATCTGCAAATGGGGAGATTCTGCCACATATGATTTGAATTCTTCACAAAATCATTTGTTTATGAAAAGAATGAACTCCACCTTCGTTTGTTTGCGCATTCAAAAATATTTAGCCTGAGGGATAAAAGAGTAAGCACAAGATTCATGTATCTCAGTGCCAGTTTCTGTTTTTTATTTTTTATTTTTTTGAATTGTCAGGCTGTTGGAGATGGTTCCATATCCAAGGGACAGGTCCACCAGAGCAGCAAACAGTTTATGTCCCTTAGAAAATAACTCCACAATCTTGTGTCTTTCCGTCAGGTGTTTCTCCTGCTGTCTAAACTAAGTCTTTTCTGGTAAAGTTTTGTTACAGTTTTCTTACTCATCAAAAGACATATGACTCTCTCAATGACCTATTTCCATCTGCTATAGGACTTTTACTAAATGGAAAGTATGAGTTTATTTTCATAGTTACTTTTCTCATTGCTGAGACAAAATACCCAACACCCAAAGTTAAAGGAGGAAAGGTTTATTTTGTCTCGCAGTTTGTAGTGGTTTCAGTCCATAGTTGGCTGGCTCCAAGGCAGGAGAGCATGTCAGAGGGGCATCACAGAGGAGAAACAGTTCGTGCTAGGCATGAGGCAGTAAAGTAGAAAGCTGTGAAGCAGCAGCAATCTGCCTTTTCCTTTTACCCATTGAAGGCTACCGCCCTTGGGGTGGTGCCACCAACACTCAGGGTGAGCCTTCCCATTATCCACATCCAGAACTATGCCAAACCAGTCAGTGGACTAATTTAGTAATCACACACCCTTAACCCCAGCATCATATCCTTAATCCCAGCATCACACACTCTAGTCCCAGTCACCTGAGAAAAACCTTACCAATGACTGCATGAGGCTTCTGGGGGTTTCTAGACACAAGCTATAACATTCCATAGTTAGGATCCAACAGAAAAACATTTTTAAAAACTCATGGGGGAAACATTTGAAAAGTTTTGACCTATACTCTCGTTTAAACAGAGCTGCTTTCTTGGATGTTATGAATGTTGAGTAGAAGGTCTAGAGTACATGATTATCATTCGGCAGAATTAACTCTGTGAGAAATAGATCTGATCTGATATTGAGGCATGCATCTCTCAATGTTGACTACCACATTGGGAGGATTTTTGTTGTTATTGTTTGTTTGCTTCTATTTTCTCTTTCTTCCTGTGTGTGAAAATATAGTCCTTATTCATTGAGATACTAACTTAGCTTACTTTCCATTGTTTTCCAGCCAATGAGTATAAATGCATGATATTAATACAAAAAACTTAAACTGTGATAGTCAACATATATTCATATCTAAAGTGCATAAATAGATTTGTAGTTTCTTGCCTCCCGCATTCTGGGGTGCTGCCTAAGTTGCCTTCAAAGCAACAAGAATCAGTCCTGATCATCCCTCACTGTCATGTCAGATAGGTCAGGTTCCCTGAGCCACTTTGTCTGACTGGCCATACCATAGCTCAATGTTGTACAGTCCTGGGTCCTTAATGCCACAGAGCAGTGAACATGTCACTACCATTACAGAGAAGATCACTTCTGAGACACCCTGGGCAGTGATGCTTTTGCAGAAGAAAGAAGGAAATATTATTTCTGTCTACATTTTTTTCAACCGAGTGCTTCGGTGGTGGGAGGCAGGGCTGAACACAAGGTTAGCACTTGGATCTCGTTCAGGATTCCTATCCACAACTATCTTCTCACCCTTGAGCCCTTTCGTTGTTGTGCAGCACAGGCCATTGCTGGGCATCTCACTGGGTTGGGATGAATTCTTTTTGCTTCATCTCAGGGTAGCCCTGCAGAAGAGTCACAGAAGTCAGAGGATGCCCTTGGTGCTGTAGTGCTGTAGCAGCTCCACATTCTGTATGTAGGTACACTGTTACACTCAGTGGGGAGAGAACTGCTATTGAAACTGACAGCATGTCCCAGCTGGGTGGCTCAGATCCCAGAGTGTTACCAAATTCTGTGAATCAGTCCTTTCAGTCCACATACACTGCTCCTTTTCTCCTTGAGGGCACACACAGCACCATGGTGGCTGGGTTGGGCTGGCTTCCCAGACAGCTGCAAATTGCATCTGGAGCCACCAACTTCCCTCCTTTCTTCAGTTATCAAGCTATGTCTGGCTCACAGAGACAGTCACCTCTCTCATCGCCCCAATATCCATCCCTGGTTCTTACTTCTGGTGGGAACCTCCGCACTGCATTGGGCATCTCTGATTGTCGCTTACCTATTTACTTGCATAGGTTCCAGTTGTTAGTACCAGCACAGTCTTTAGCCCCCACTTACATCAAAGACAGAAGAGAGGAAAGAGCATTAATTAACTCCACATGCCTGATATATTGAATATCACCTCTGCTCTTAGGAGTATCCTCGCAGACCAAGATTTTCTGTTATCTTCCTTCACTGTGGAGGAATAATCTTGTATTTCGCAGGCTGCCTTTTTAAGGTGGTTTTTTTTTTTTTTTTTAACGAAGGCCACAAAGTGGAGCAAATTGCATGTTTTAAACTTTTTTGACAATTTAATTTTAAAGGAGCTTTGTAGAGGTATAGTGGATATATAATAAGTTGCACAAATTTAATGTGTACAATTTGATAAGGTTTGACCTATGCATGTGCCTGTGAGAACAAATCGAGATAACAAATATATTCATAAGGTATCCTTGTGCCTCTTGATACTTCCTTAATTCTTAAGTCTGACTTCTTCCACTCATCATTATTTTTTGTTTTACTTTTAATTGATGTAATAGTTATACATATTTGTATAATCTGGTATTTTGACATATATAGGCAACATGTAAAGATCAAATGAAGTAACTAACACATCTATCACTGCAAATATTCATAATTTCTTTGGGGTAGGGCCATTCAAAATTCTCTCTTCCAACTATTTGGAAATATGCAATAAATTATTTGTTAACTACAGTCACCCTTCTCTACACTAGAAATTATTCTTCTTATTTAAGCATAATTTTGTAACCGTTAATCATTTTTCTCTATACTGTATTCCCTTCCCTGTCCTTTTATCACACTCTGGTAGCCACTATTTGATTCTCTATTTCATGAGATGAACTTGTTAGTTTCCAGATAGGAGTAAGAGCATGTAGTATTTGCTTTCTTGTATCTGATTTATTTCACTTAACAGAATATCCCTAAAGCTTTGTTGTTACAGATTGCAGGATTTCAATCTTCATCACTGAATAATAATTCACTGTGTATACATGCTGTATTTTCTTTATCTGTTTATCCATTGTTGAACACTTAGGCTGTTACTGCTTCTCTATTGTGAATAGTGCTTCAGTGAATACAATAGTGCAAAAATCTCTGGCACATTGATTCTTTTTTCTTTGGATATATATACACACAAAGTGTAGGATTTCTGAATCATACAATATTTCTATTTTTAGTTTTTAAAGAAATCTCTATATTCTTTTCCATAATGACTCACAAATTTACATTCTCATCAAGAAGGGACTTTACATTTCCATCAACATTTCTCATCCTCATCAGAATTTGTTATCTTTTGTCTTTTTGATAGTAGCCATTCTAACTGGGGTGAAATAATATCTCTTTGTGATTTTGATTTTCATTCTAATGATTAGTGATGTTGGGAATTTTTTCATGTATCTCTTGGCCATTCGTGTGCCTTCTTTTGTGAAATGTCTATTTAGAGCATTTACCTATTTTAAAATCAGATGGTGATGATGATGATGATGATTTGTGTTGGACTGAGTTCCTCACATGTTCTGGATACTTATCTCTTGTAGGATGCACAAGAGGAAGATTCTCTCTTCCTCTTTTTTCTGCACTCCATTATCTCTTGCTATCTTTTTACTCTGTTGACTATTTCCTTTGAATTTCAGATGCATTTTAGTTTTATATAATCCCACTTGTTTTTTTGCTTCTGTGTCTATGCTTTTAGGGTATTATTTTAAAAATCTTTGTCTAGACCCATGTCTTGAAGTATTTTCCCAATGTTTTCTTATAGTACTTCATGATTTCTGATTTGCATGTAAGTCTGTAATCAATTTTAAGTTCATTTGTGTAGATGGTGCGAGATGGGGGTTTAATTTCATTTTTTGCATACAGATAATCAGTTTTCTAAGCACATTTTATTAAAGAGACTATCATTTTCCCAATGCATATTCTTGATACTTTTGTAAAAAATCAGTTTGTTGTAAAGACATGGACATGTTTTTCTGAGTTCTAGTGGCAGTTGATCTTGGCTGTCAACTTGATTAGATTAAAAGACACATAAGGGATTAGTAAGCTATACTTCTGGGTGTGTCTGGATGGCATGGGAATATGATCTTGGGGCACATACCTGGTCCCTGGTCTCTTCACCTCTGGCTCTTTTCTTGGCATTTTGCTTCCTGAATGCCATGAATTAAGCAGCTTCCTGCCACCATGCCCTTCTGACATGATGTTTCCACTTGGAATCAGCCAGCTGTGGACGACTGAAACCATGAGCCAAAATAATATTGAGAAAGGAAAAAAAAGTTTTTTATCTTTTGAGTTGTAAATGTCAGGTGTTTCACCCCATCAATCAAATGCTCACTAATGCAATTCTTTATTCTGTTTCATTGGTCTATGTGTCTATTTCTGTGCCAGTAGTGTGCTATTTTGGTTACTATAGCTTTGTAGTATATTTCAAATTTAGATAGTGTGATGCCTCTAGCTTTGTTCCTTCCCTCCCTCCAGGACTGCTTTGGCTATTTAAGGTCTTTCCTAGTTCCATACAAAATAGGAATTCCTCCCTATTTCTGTGAAGAATGTCAATTTTATTTTAATGGGAAATTGCATGAATCCATTGATCACTGCTACTATAGACATTTTAACAATGTCAGTTCTGCCAATTCATTCATCTTTTCATTTTTCAGTGTTCTCTAGAATTTCTTCCATCAGTGATTTATAATTTTTATTGTAGAATTCTCTTCAGATAAATTTATTCTTAGGAGGTTTTTTGTTAGCTACTGTAAATAGGTTTGTTTTCTTTTTCAGATAGTTTGCTATTGCCATATAGAAGTGGTATTGGTTTTTGTATATTGATTTTGTATCTGGTAATTTATTGAATTTTTTATCAGTCCTAACAGGCCCAGAGAAACACCACATAAATATATACTCTAGTTGACGCCTATGCATGCAATTGCAAGTGATCACCAGTGTAAACTGCTACGTATTTGAGTGAGGCTACCTCCAGGTCATTGCTAGTCTCTATCTACTTATACTTCCAAGCCTAAATCCTGGATATTATGAAAGAGAGATAATCCAAGATCACTGTGCTCTATGTGAATTCTTGACATTTATAATCTGTGAACATACAAAATATTTTTAAATGCCAGTTATTTTACAGTAATTTGTAACACAACAATAGAAAGAACATCTGAGTTTAAACTCACCCAAACTAGGATCAAGGAGAAGGAAAAATTCTGTAAAAGAATGAAACCATGTATTAGTATTTACAGGTATATCTATTTATTAAATACGGAACATATAATGTGACAGTGAGGTTATCCAGAGAACTTAAAGGAGTGCAATATAAACAGACATCTTGGATGCTGGCACCTTATGCAGTACCTGTTTCTTTTAGGCCCTCAATAGTTTTCCTAAAATTAAAAACTTGTCAGTCAAGCATGGTGGGGCACACTTGCAATCCTAGTACCTTGAGAGACTGAGGCAGGAAGGTTTCAAATTTGAGCTTAACCAAGGCAATTTAGGGACTAGGCAAGCAAGCATTTCTCAAAATACAAAAAAAAGTCTGGGGAGTTCAGTGTAAAGGCTCTGGGTTCAATATCTAGTATTGGAAAAAAAAGGACCTTTCCTTCTGGGCACAGGAGAAAGATCATAATTGGCCATGGTAGAAAGATCATAATTGGCAAAATTATTCCTAGACCTAAATGCTACCTTAGTGTTATATAGTAAATCCTAAAAACAAGACTAGAAAGGATCAATGTGCTTCCAGAAGATCAAGAATATTTATATGAATGCATAAATAAATTACCAGCTGATCCAACTAGCACCCAAAAAGGATACTTTGCAATGTCTGGCATCCAATCAAGAACTAATAGACATTGAAAGAAGCAGAAAACCATGACTCATAATGAGGAAAATCAATCAGCTGAAACAACCCAGAGCAGAAACAGATGTTATACTAGCAGAAAGGGTATTAAAACAGTTCTTGTAACTTATTTCCATATGTTCAAAAAGTTAAGCAGAGTCATGGGATATATTTTAAAACCCCAAATAATACTTCTACAGATGAAAACTATGAAGTCTGAAATAAAAAGAACATTACTAGATGAGATAAACAGTATACTATATGGGATTAACAGTGTGTTTGTGGAAGAAAAGATTAGTTAACCAAAAGGTAAGCCATACATTATCCAAAATGAAAAACGTACAGGAAAAGTATTTCATAAAATGAATTGTGGGATAATTCCAAGCAGTCTAATATTCATGTAACTGGATTCCCTGAAGGAAGGAAAGGGACAGAAAATATGTGATCAAATAATTGCTATTTTTTCCTAAATTTGATAAAAACTATAGTTACAAATTTAAGAAGTTCAATAAACCTCAAGCAAACATGAAGAACTTTCCACCAAAGCAGTCATAATCAAATTGCTTTAAAAGTAGTGCTAAAAGAAAATTTTAAAGGCAACCAATGAATGGGGGTGAGGGAGAAGCTTCACACAAAAAAAACAAAGTCACAAATGACAGAAGATTTCTCATTCAAATCATGACAAATGAGATGAGAATGGAGCAGCATTTTTTAAGTAGTGAAGGAACTCAACAAACTTAGCAACCATGACAACATAATCTAATTAAAATTGGCAAGTGATCTGCAGACATTTCTCAAAAGAAGAAATACCTGAGACCAATAAATACATGAAAAAAAGATGATTAACCATCAGGAAATGCAAATAAAAGCTATAATGCTGTATCTTTGCATACTATTTAGAATTCCTACTATAAAAATGCAGAAAAATGAATGGTGGTGAAGATATAGAGTAAAAGGAACTCATGTACTCTCAGGAAGAAATGAAAATTGGAATAGAGAGCAGCACAGTTACCTCAAAAGTGCACATAGATCCACTGCCCAGTTTTCCCACTTCTGGGGACATAGTGAAAGGAAATGAAATCAGCATATCAAGAAAATACCTCCACACTTGTGTTTATTGCAGCACTATTCACAAAGCAAAGACATTGAATTAACCAAGATATTGCTCTATAAATGAATGGATAAAGGAAATGCAGTATATAGAAACAGTGGCGTATTTTTCTGCCATGAAGAGAAAGAAACCTTTCCATTTGCAACAAAATGGGTGGAACTAGAAATAGAGAATTTCTTCAACCCATAATAGCATCTGTGAAAAGCCTGCAGTTAACACTTTATTTAATGGTTGAAAAAAAAAACTTGAATGCTTACCCTTATAAGAAATGAAACAGTACAGGAATATTTGCACTTGCCACTTCAATTCAATAGTTTGTTGGAAGTTTCAGTGGTTGCATTAAAGAGAAAAAATGAAATAAATTGTGTCTGTATGGGTAAAGAATTATTATCTCTGATTTGCTTTGCAGATGACCTGATTGTCTGCATAGAAAATACAACAGGATAAGCAAAAACTGTTACTAGAAATAATTGAAATTTGTGCAAGATATCATTTGCAAAAAAAGAAAAAGGAGAAGAAAAATATTTAGACATAAGTGTAACAAAAGATGTCAGTATCTGTGTACTGAAAACTATAACACATTACCGAGAGAAATTAAAGATTTAAATACATGGAACAACAATACTGTGTTTCTGGGCCAAAAGATTCAATCTTTTAATGATATCAGTTCTTGCCAAATTGATCTATATACTCATGCAATCTTGATGAAATCTCAATAATTGGTTCACAAAGTTCTTGTGGAAGTACAAGAGACTTAGAATAGCCAAAAAAATACTCTTTGATAAGGAGAATCACAGTATGAGGACTAACACTATCTGATAATAATAATCACAGTAGTTTGCTATTGATGCCAAGACAGATAAATGAATCAATGCAACTGGATAGACAACCTCGAAACAAACACAGATTTATAGATACCTGATTTTCAATAAAAATGTGAAGACATTGAGCAGAGAAAGAATAAACTTTTCAACAAAAAGTGTTGCATTAATTGTATGTCTGTATGCCAAGAAAAGAAAACAAAGATCAGAACTTTAATCTATCTTGCATGACTTTTTAAAAATTTAATTCAAGGTGTATCATAGACCTAAATATAAATCCTAAAACCATACTACTTTAAGAAGAAAACAGACAAAAATATTTGTGATCTTGAGTTAGATAAATATTTCTCTTTTTTTCATTTTCCCTTCCTTCTTTTTCCTTTCCCCCATCCTAGTTTCTCGTTCCTTTTGTACAATTTCTTCCCATTTCACAATATCTATTGTACATTTTGGATCTTATTTACTTTTTCAGCTTCTTACACTAGGGAGACATGATGTTTATTTCATTTATGAGTATCATGGTCTCAGTTGCATCTATTTCCCTATAAATGTCTCAAATTTATTCTTTATAGCTGAATAGTGCTCCATCATATAAAAATACCACATCTTTTTATCTATTCTTTGCTTGATAGGCATTCGGGTTATTTCCAAGATTTACCTATTACAAACTGTGCTGCTGTAAACGTGGGTGCACATATATTGCTGTGGTACAATGTTTTTAATTCTCCTGGGAAAATACCCAGAAGGGGAATAGCTGGATCAAATAGGACCTCTAATCCCAGTTTTCTGAAGAATCCCTGCACTGATTTCTGCAGTGGTTTTACCAGCCTACACTTCCAACAGTGGAGAAGGGTTCCTATTTCCCCATAGCCCTCCAGCATTTGTTATCAGTTGATTTCTTGATGATAGTCATTCTTGCAGGAGTGAGATGGAATCTCAGTGTTGTTGTAGTTTGCATCTCTTGAATGACCAATTATGTTGAATATTTTTTTCATAAATTTATTTGCCATTTGCATTTCTTCATTTGAGAAGTGTATATTTATCTCAAGTGCCTTTGAATCTGGGGGATCTGATTTTTTTTCAGTTTTTTATATGTTCTAGGTAGATGTTCTTTGTCTGAGGGACAATTGGATAAAACTTTTTCCTACTCTGTGAGTTGCCTTTTCACTCTTGGTTATTTATTTTGATGTGCAAAAGCTTTTAATAGGATGAGATCCCAGTTAGTGATTCTTTGAAGTGTTTGCCATGCTGTTTGGGCTTCTTCATGAAGTCTCTGCCTACCCCTATGTCTTCAAGATCTCTACCTACTTTCTCTTCCAGTAGATTTAGTGTCTCTGAGGTAACTATTTCTTAGCTATGACATCAGAAGCATGATACAAAATAGAAAAATTTGATAATTCATCAAAACTTGCAAACTCTTTAAAAGACACTATTATAAAACCTTGAGGTTTGAGCCTGCAGAATTTCATACAACACTCAGTTACAGATCTAATTATAACACAGTGACTTAGTTATTTTGGTTTTGCATATGTTTATAAAAGCAATAGATTCACATTTTAATTGTTACATGTCCTGCAACATAATAGAATGGTATAAATAGAAGAACAAATCTAAATCCTAGTTCAAAAAACATAGCAAGGTGAGTTGTTTTTATTTAATTATTGCAGCACATATCCTATATGAGTTGGTATTTCTTGAGAGCTTATTAAAACTAATAACTTTGTTTTACTTCTGACAAAGTATAGATTAATAATAGTATGAAATAAATACATTACAGAGTCTACATTAGGTACATCAAGGTGGTTAGGTCTTGGCCTGTCTACAGATCAAATGTATCATAGAGTTCATAGCATTAAAATGCATTAACCTCCTTGTTCAGCTCCATTCCAGGATAAGAATTTATTAGGGGCAGAAGACAAATTGAAATTATGGGTTTTCTTGTGTTTTAAATTATGCAAGTTTTTGGATTTGAGATTTGGTACTGTACTCAAGCAAAGCATGCTAACTATAGACAAACCTTTGCTATGTTTGAACCTCAACTGTCTTTGTTGTGTAAAGTCCAAAATTTCTTCCTGTAGACCACTAAGAGAAGACACGGGGACTGGTCTATAAATAGGGGTTAACTGATATGAAAGTCAGCCTCATATTACTGTAACAAAATACCTGAGATAATCAACTTAAAAGAAGAGTCTTAGTATGGCTCAGAGTTTTGTGAAATTCAGTCCCTGATCAATTGACCCTGAACTGAATTGGAGTTAAAGCTCAGGCACTTAGGAATATATGTCTGGCTCAGTTATGCATGTTTTTTTTATATTAAAAGGGCCATATTCACATTTTAAGGAGACAGATTATTCATTGTAGAAGATACATACCCATCAAGTAGGAGTAAGAGGGACCAGTAATGAAAGGAGAGAACAATTTACTCGAGACCTTTAGCTAAGGAGAAGAACCATTATAGAGGAATAAATATAGCTGTGAGTTTACTGGTAGGCAAGAACGAAAATATAAATGATGGATTTATTTAATAAAACAAAAAAATTCATTTATTAGGAAGGACAATCTGCTTCACTAGTACTTAATTCAAGGAGGAATTCAAGAAATAACATGAAGAACATTTTGAAGATGACCTTATAAAAGACCAAATACAATTCTTAACATTTTTCTCTTATTAAAATAAATTCATAATGTTAAATATTATTTGTGTGAAGACATTTCTATGAAGAGCCAATGTGATATTATTTACCTGTAGCAAATCCTCTCATCTGCTTTATAGAAAGGCCAGCCTACTGATAGAAATGAGCCTGTTCAGTTCCAGAGACAGTGTTTCTTGGACAACAGGAATGAGAGAAAAAGCATTCTTAGATTTTGGTTAAATGGAAGCTTATAAGAAACAATTTATAAGACAATAGCTCCGGCCTAACCCAAGAAGTAATGATAGATCCCATAGGTTATCTGAAGCTTGGGGCTTCTTGTGGTTTTATGGCAAAAAGGGAATAACTATGAAAGGATTAATTGCTTGATATAGAGGCAAAGAAAGTGCATTTATATCAACCCTTTGTTAGGTGAACAAGAGATTGATCAACATGAAACTTTGGTGGGAATCTGCAGCTCAACAACACAGGGATGCACCAGCCAGTTCTGGATTCTCATCCAGTTCCTAGGCCCCTATCAAGATGAAAGAGGCCTGGCTATGGAGAACAAGTATCAGATATGTTATATACCCCCTGCACCAACTTCAATTTATGGTGTCTTCAAACATTGTGTTGAGAAGGATTCTGAAGCTTCATCCAGGCCCAATAGGAAAGAGTATCATTACTGAAGAGCAATTTCTGCCCTAGACATAGGATCACAGTAATTAATACATTGCTTCTTTAAATTAATATTAAATAACTAATAAGCATTTATGTATTACTAGACATGAATAGAATTAATGCAGTTAGCACCATTTGCCATTCCTGATGTTGGGGTGTTAACAGTCGCATATGGATTTTCTGTCTAGTACTGAATCAAGCACCCAGGGAAGTTAACAATTGCTGGAAAGGACCGGCAGGAAAGGGAGAATTGTAGCTAACCCTAGAACCCCTTCATGTCCCAGAGTAGAGTCATGATTATTTCAAAGAAAGTACTTTTATTTGTTTGTGAGCTTGGTCAGATTTTCAATGGCAATATAAAGAGTTCTAAACATCTAATACAAGGACCAGTTGACAATGCCTTAAAAGATTTAGAATTCCTGTTTTTGCTTTAATATTGTTGCTGAACACAGGTAATTTTTGGAAAGTCCTGATCTTCTAGGGCACAGAGGGTGAGCTGGCTGTAGGGAGACTCTGAAGATAATCAAATGAATTGTCCTCGCTGAATGGAGATATTCAAATCTTATCCATCTGGATGCCAAAGAACCTCTGCTGGGTATGATAATTTGAATTTAGCACTATTAATATTGAACTGTTCTTTCTTTTCTTTTATTTTAAAAAGCAAAACAGAAAAAAAGAGTAGAAACAATATAGAATTTCAAAAACAAGTAAGAAATCAACACTAGTTAATATATTGCATATTGTTATCTTAGTAGTTGTTCAAGATCTAGGCATAAAAAATGATCAGACAATCAAACAATAACAGCACAAATTGTTCTTTTTGATGAACTAGCAGAGAGTTAGTAGTATAGTTATCTATCTTGAACACTTATACATCCATGCAGTTATATGTGTATACCTACATACAGTCATTTGAGAAATGCAAATTAAAACAACATTGAGATTCCATCTTACTCCAGAAAGAATGGCTGCCATCAAGAAATCAACTGATAACAAATGTTGGCCGTGCTGTGGGGAAAAAGGAACTCTTTTCCACTGTTGGTGGGAATGTAGACTGTTATGGCCACTGTGGAAATCAGTATGGAGATTCCTCAAAAAACTAGGATTGAAAGTCCCATTCAATCCAGCTATTCCCCTTCTGGGCATTTTCCCAGAAAAATTGAAAATGTCATGTCAGAGACATTTTTTCTGAAAGCAATAGTTCTCCTGGTTCATGGCCATACATTTAATGACAAGTAATACTGTGTCATCAGTGTATTAAGAGCTATTTGTTTACCAGTCTGACAAACAGAATTCTGAGTGTCTAAGGACTGAACTACACTTAGTAGGTGTTGGGTATAAAACAAGAAAGCCAAGACCCAACCTTTCTCTGGGTCACCCAAGGTTAAAATTTGCTAAGTAACAGCCTCTTTCCTACCCAGAGTCTCTTAACTTAGTACTGTGGCCTTTGAAAAAGTGACACCCATCTCATTTTCCTATGTGAACCAGGAAGGCAGAATGTCAGCTGTGAGGGAAAATACCAATTAAATGTATAGAATCCGCCAGACAGAATCATGAAGCCAAATGTGTTTCTGAACTTGGCATTATTTTAAAGGGTGAAGTTTTGCATTGCACTGGATAAAAGTTTGTTTAATTCTCAATTAGCAATTGTTTTTATTCAGTATAAGTGGCATCAGGACTTTCATGAGCTGTGCTTTGGATTGAAATGATACCCTCATTTGGCCTTGATTGAGTGAACTTTTGATGCTTCTCTATTAACATGTTAATGGTGAGGGGTACGCTCCCCTCAAAGGCACCTGCTATTCCAAGGATGGATGTCTCTGACCTGTACATTTCTCCTAAGAGACAGAGGAAGAGGGTTGTCTGAGGCTCTTCAATGGCCTTATTAGCGTATTGTAGCTCAACTCCCAAGGGTGATAAATTTAAAGAACAGAGAACACAATTAGGAAGATTTTTAAAAGGTTACAAACAGTGGGCGGGTTCTGAGACTGTCTGGATCTACATGCCAAGGGCATCTAAGTCAGTCCTGAGAACAGCTGGAGCCCAAAGGCCAGTGCCTCTCTGTGCTCCAAATTTACATATGCCTTGAAGATATTTTTAGCTTCCTGCACTCTTCTTAATATTCTCCTGCTTCTCTGCCTCACAAAGAGGGAAAGCTGTAAGCTTAGGATTCTGAGCTTTTGGTCTTCAGAAGCCCTGATGTTGTTTTCTTTCTCAGATCTTTTGGGATAAGTGGAAACAGAAAATGATGAAACAGCCACAAACCTGCTTTTCAGAAAGCCCTTTGTATATGGGCACCAGGGGCGGTGGGTCTACTTCTTTCTGAGAATATCTCCTCATTTAGGATTTTTTATTTTAAAGTGAAATTAGCTGAGATGATGTGCATTCAAGAACCCAGTGCAGTACTAAAAATATAAGAATTTAACATATAAATTCTTTTCTTTCCTGTTTCCCATTCCATATGAAACAGTTTGTTTGTGGCTCAGAAACAAGGTTATGTTAAAGACCATAGGAGAAAGTAAATAGCCATTAATATTCATTATTCATTTATTCATCCAACAATCCCTTATTGTGCAACACAGCATGCCAAGCATTAAGTTGACATACAGAATGATAAAAGGATAAGATTGCTCACGTGTGCCCCGGTGGGTGTGTACTGGGAAGTACAGGGGCGTATGTAGGCTGCTATTTCATGGTAACAAGTACATGTTCTTCTCTCCTATCTCCAGGCTTGGTTCTAACCCTCCCTACGATCAGCTATGTGACCTTGAGCAAATCATTACACTCCATGAGCCTTCAAGTCCAGGCAAGATGAAGTAGGCTGGCAGCAAGAGTTAAGGAGGAGAGGGCAGCTGTGGATAAGCATATTCACATTGTTTATATTATGGGATCAATCAAACAAGATACTGGGGCAATTCTATCCTAGGCTGTGTGCTTTAACCCTTGGATGAAATCATCTCAAATTTTTTTACAGCTCCAGCATTTGAGAATTCAAGGCTACTAAACCACTTGCCACTGGCTCTGTGCACTGCTCAGTGGGGTAAACCTGCCATAGGCAATAGTTGCATGTGTAAAATAACATGACAACATGAACCCTCGAAATAAAAGGGATTGTATTTCTGTGAATCATAGGCTTTTTGAGGAAGCATTTGAAAAAGTATGGCTATGAAGGAAAATTGAGCTGAGCCACTGATGTACTCCAGCCCTGGATCTAACACAGGATCCTTGGGGTGCTAAATGATCTGGTTTTCCCATCTCTGTAAAGCCTTGAGTATGGACCCTCAACTCTGCTGATCTCTTCTTCCTAAGTCTGTTTGGTCATTGGATATACTGTATGCCAGCACTGCACTGGAAACAAGTCCTTTCATGAGGAAGACAGATGTCCTGTACGTACTAAACTCTCTCCAAAGTCATCCCTATGTCTTCCCTTGCTCTAATTTAGGGAGACAAGACTTTTAGGGTCCTATGGGCAAGAGTCTTTCTAGGGGCCTCTGTCAAGGTAAGTACCACCATCCTGATTTCTTCCAACAACAGAAGCAGTAAGAAGTTCAGTCCCTGGAGATGGAGATTTCTTTGGAAGACATGCCCTAGAGCCTTTTTCAGATCATTATGGCTCAGGAAATATATTCCAGACACTCAAGGGTGGCTGGCTAAGAGGTTCAGTGGGGGCTGAATCTGTCTGTAATCTGCTTGCCAGACTGTACCCACTCTGAGTCTGCTAAAATGGAGTGAGCCTTTCTAATTTGTGCAAGAGAGTCTTTAAAGAGGGCTCCACTTTGGCTCCCCAAAGTGAGACTACAAACTGCTTTCAACAACGTCCATGACTTCTCTCACTCCCAATGTCATACTCCATACCTTCTCCAGGCCCAAACTGGACAAGAGACGGGAAGGAATTGGGGTGGCCACTGAGCCAGGGGGCACAATCAGGTGGCAGAGGCAAAGCTCACTTTCTCACCCCTGGCAGAACTGCCATGATCCTTGATCCGCAAGAGGGCAGCAATGAATAGAGACACACAGATAGACAAAGATAGTGACAGATACACAGACACAAACCAGCATGCTCAGGATATGCCCAGACACATTCTCTATGGTAGACACTGACTGCATCACCCAGGTAATTCCACAAGTCACACAGGACTTACTTCCTTGGTTGCTAGTATTGTAGTGAAAAGACAGCCATCAGTCATCAGAATTTTGTGGATGGCCTTTGCTGAAGGAAAGGAAATATCCTCTCCAAGGTCACATTTCTTTCCTGGGCACCTGGCATTTAAGGACTGATGGGGGCAGAGGGAAGTCATATAAGCCTGGTCTGCTCGCCACATCCTGGCACACCAAGGGTCATCCAGTTCCAGAGCCCCTAACGGAGCTGGCTGAGGCCTTACTTGGTACTGCATTTTAGCACAAGTTGCCTTTCTGCTCTGTCTTGCTTTTGTCCCTTCCCTTTCACTGGCATTGACCCCAAATGCAGTCCCTAAGAAGGTACCAAACTCTGTCACATAGGTCACATCTCAGGGAATCTAGCATGCAGGTGCAGATAAACACAGTTTTAATCTCTCTCCCCCCACACACACACATACACACACACACTCTTCAAGGAAACCAAAGAGATGAAAGGGAGAGGAAAGTTCAGCCTGTGATCAGAGTTGTATGCCACAACCACTTTCACATATATCTTAAATTCTTTTGAATGTTGACTTTTTAAAAACAAAGGTTAATATTTTATCATTATAATGAGAAAGTAAAGAAATTATGAAAACATTAATAAAAGAGTTCTTTAAAAAGAACATTGTATGTATGTCCCTATTCCCTTGGAATTTCTGGTCTTGATCTAGGCTTTCACTGTCTTTGGTAAAGTCTACAGGATCTGCAGCTTCCCTTGGGTGGTAGAACACTTCCAGGCTTTGCTGCTTCACAGCTGCCCTGCCTCAGCACTCCTGCCCCACCAGTTCTTGTGACCTCCCTGGAGGACGGTTGAGCTGGGTTTCCCGATTTGTCATCATCAAAGACACTCAGAACTTCTCCCTGACCCCTGCTAAAGTAGACCTTGAGGTTTGACAGATCTGGTCTACAAACTGCATCTATTTTGAACGTATTTATTAGAAAAAAAAAAGAACAGTCATTTGAATTTATTCCATAGAAATAACCTTTCCTCTCCAAGTGGATTAATCCCACCCTCTTACAGATAGGCCTTTTGAAAATAAAAAGGGTGAGCCAGGCATGTCAGGAAATGCCTGTAGTTCCAACACGCTGAAGGCTGAGGCAGGAGCATCACAAGTTTGAGGCATATGGAACATTATTGACTTGATTGTTGCCTTTGATGGTCCCTTTGGGACTACTGGGAGCACAGATTCTGTACTGACATCTCCCTGGCTCCTGGGTAAGTCCTTGTCTATTGAGCAAGCATAGTTAATCTCTCAGGAAGCCAACAAGCTTTTGTGCTTTTGCTTGGTTGGAAATCCTTTTTGTGTTGAACTGGAATTCCCACCAGGAAACTTCAGCCTGTTTTTCCTTGCTCTGATCTTACTAGAGGTCAGCAGTCTGCTAGCACTTCCTCATTATAGATAAGTGAAAGGACAAGGACTCAGAGCCCCACAGATAGGGATCTGAGCCCTGCCTTGCTACGAAGAAGCAGATGCAATGTCACTGGGTCTCTGTTTCCTTTTGTTTGAAATAGGGTAAAGCTAACAACTTACCTGGGATGTAGGAGGGATCAGAATAATAGAAAGATCAAAAGGCATAAC
This sequence comes from Dasyprocta punctata, assembly GCA_004363535.1. NCBI lineage: Eukaryota > Metazoa > Chordata > Mammalia > Rodentia > Dasyproctidae > Dasyprocta > Dasyprocta punctata. Next base: position 35,365 of record RJWM01011166.1, on the reverse strand, counting down.
ACTTGGATTGTAAGCATTCATTTTTGGCTTTGTTTTTCAAATTCATTGTTTCTTTTATTCTTCCCTAGCCTCTCTTCACCCCCCTCCCACTTGCCTTTCTACACTGCATCCCCAAGCTACGGAACAGGGCAAGGAATAAAGTACGTGCACAGTGTCTAGGTGTTGGATGATAGCATAGCAGAGGAAGTTGGATGACTGATGGGTGCTGCAGAGATTCCTGTACTGATGGGAAATTAGAATAAGTCTCTGGGAAGTTCCTTCCAATCTATAGCGTGTGAAACAGGGACTCTGAGAACTGATGGGCACATTCCCTAGAATTCAAATAGGACATCTGTGCGAGTCATCTGCCTTGTTCTCTAAACCTTCCTTTCCTCCTCCTCCCCACCTCTGACCCTCAATCCACGTGAACTCTGAGTTCCAGGTCTTGTCCATGCTACTCTTATATGTCTCATGACTCCATCTCAGTCTTCCTGCTCTTGCCCGACTGGCTCTGTTCCTCCATCACAGCCCTCTGGGCGTGCCTGGATCTTCTGCCTGCCCTTGTCCAACCTCCCTCCACACAGCAGCAACTTTTCTATACAGGGAAGCACAGCTCATCCATCTTCTGCCCAAACCCTCTTTCACCCTAACATACTTTCACTGTGACTAGTGATTTTTTTTTCTACCTTCTCCACAGGAACAATATCTAACTTCTGTGTGTCCTGCCATCTTGCACAGCCTCTGGCATACAGCAGAATCTCAGCAAACATAGGCCAAATGAGTGAATAAATAAATGATTTTATGAATATTTTCCCCCATTACTGTCTTCTGAGATTCCTCACTGTGAGGCAAGCCACATCTGCAAGAGGGTATAGGAAAAACACCCTGCTAGCCTGCATTTCTTTTCAGCCATAGGAAACCTGGCACACTTAAGACAATCCTGTTTACTTTCACTTCTTTTTCCAAATAATAATTTCTGAATAATGACTTAAATCACTAGTCTCTTTTCTTGGACTGGAGTTGTGGCTCATAGGCAATAACCCATTGGAATTCCCACATTCTTCTCTCTCCCCCTGCCTTCCTCCCCTACTCCCTCTCTCTGGACCAGTTGCTGAGTGCTCAGTCTCTGGTTTGCATGACAAGATTTTTCTGCCTGGTGAGTGGAGATCAATTCAAATATTCTGGGAGCTCAATTTGCAGGGCCCAGCAGGGAGCGCATCACTGAGTTACTAAGTAACATACCCCTTCCCTGGGCTTTCTGTGGAAGGCCAATTAAGCCTTTCCTCCAGAAGCCACAAAACTTCTGAATCTCACAGAAAGGACAGACTCTGCCAGGGCTGTGTGGAGGGCCACTCCCAGGGGAGTCAGATGTCCCTCTGCTTGCCTCACAGGTGACAGAACCTCTGGAACTCGCCTCATCTACTGTATGGCCTAAGTTCCCTCAGCTCCCCAGCATGGTTTCTGCTCCTTTCACAGTCTACTAATTGGATTTTTACTTGTATTTAACCTAAATCCTTCATAATGCAGTTGCTTTTATTTACAGTTTCTTATAAAAATCATTAGGGCAAGGCCTACCCTAGAAAAAATTTGTGTACCAGCAATTTCAACTCATCAGTCCTCCTGTTCCCTTCTTTCTGAGCCCTGTATCTTCATCCTTACCTCATCCCCCTACTCTGAGTGTCCCTATATTACCCAGGGACTGTTTATTTTTGGAGGAATCACTTCACTCCCATGTATTACTAACAAAACTTAGCAATCGCCCTCGATACCTATTGTTTCTGTAGATGGAAGGGAAGGGTGACACTATCTTATCCCTCACCTTTTTTTCACAAGCAAGGAACTGAGGATCAAAGAGGCATTCATCTGGTCACCAGAAGAGTGAGCATTAAAGCCATCTTCTATTTCCTACACCAGTGACCTTTTCTCTGTTAAATATTTGACCTTTCTTGAGCACTTACTATGCACAAAGTATCACTCTAAGCTTTTCAGAATATTAACTTATTTAACCTTCACGATGCTGCAAGGCATTATTATTATTTTAATTCTATAGAACAGGTAACTGTGGCCCAGGTAGACTAAATATCTCCCAAGAATATGAGCTAGAAGGAGGCAGAGCTTCTGCCCTGACTGCCCCCCACTGGACCACATTCAACAGTTTCCTTAACTATTTCACAGACTCTTGAAACTTGGTTGTGGCAGCAATTTTCTGTCATTTTCTATTTTTTTAAGCATCTGTGCCTTTGTACTACTAAAAATGCATCCCACATTGCCCACCCTACCCCTGGATTAAAAGGAAACCAAGATTTCATAGAAAGCCCTCATTCCAAGCAATAGATACCCCGTTCCCTGACAAATCCGCCTGCCTGCACCCCTCTCATGTGGTTGGTTGTCACTAGGGCTGTTATTAAATCCAGAAATAGGATTCTGATCTACCAGTCCTCCTCCAGACTTCTCGCTCAGGAAGTCCCGGCATGTCTGTGATATCACAGCATCCTCCCTTTCCTTATGATGTCATCTGCACACCCTAGCACCCTCCCCTCCCCGCATTCTCACCTGCTCCAGGCAGGAGACAGCTCACATGCATGAAAAACTTTGAGCATGAGATCTAAGAGAGACAAAACCTTTGTCTGGTTTACAAGGGCAGGAACTGGCCTTTTCCATGGCCCCTCCTAGGAGAACAACCCGTTTTGGCATCATGCTAGTGTATTGTCTTCCCTAGGAGTGAGGTGGGGGCTTCATGCATTTATTCCTTTTCACTCTACACCTGCCTCCACATCTTCATGGAGCCAGATCCAAGACCCTTCCACTCTGAAAACTCCCACACCCACATGGCATCTCTCCTCTGCTGTGTGTTTGCGGGAGGGGTTGTGTGTGTGAGGGGGAGGGGACCTATAAGGAACATGGAGTTGATCCATCATTGGGAACTTGGTTTAAAATAGACTAAGTTCCCAGGCACAGCATGGATGCTGGCACCAGGTCCAGATGAGCCATTGCTTTTCTCCCCACATTCAGTATAGTGAGGCTCTAGGCGTGGTCCAGGCACTAAAACTGGAGAATAATGGTGATGGGTCCAGGGCTATATTCTGTATACAGTATGCATATTGACTTGATTATATCGTTCACAAATGGCTTTCAGAGAGCCAGATGGAGCTTGTTCTGCAACTTTTCTTTGTTGCCTCAAAGATTTGTGAAACTGATCAAGTGTCACTTTGTTCTGGCTACTCTGCTAGCTGTTAAGCATCCACATACATGTAAGGAAACAGGGTTACATTACAACTCAGATGTAAGACACATGAACTCAGTTATCTATGACTAAGTTGGTCATTTTCCCCCCCAGAAATGGAAGGATGTGAAAAGTGGTTAACTATCCAATCTGGTCTTGAGCTTGATCTCATCTCATAAGACAGTAGTCCTTTAAGGGAATTCCAGTCTCCCAAAGCAAAGCTTCTTAGTCTGTGATATTGTTCCTTCTCCTGTTATTTCTCTTCCAAAGATAAACAAGGAAGGAGGGGACTTTACACAAACTTTTGGTGAAGGAGAAAGTTTCTGGGTTCTCTCTTCAACTCTTCTGGTCTCCTGAACCATACCCTTGTCCTCATCACTGGTCTTGGTTCTGCTGGCATTTAAAGCCAGTGCATGCCTTGTGTAATTTATGAGGCACACAGTGTCTTTCTTTGGATTTGGTTACAGCCCAGCAGAAGTGAACCTTTTAGAGCCTTCCATAGTACACCAGCCTGCTGCATCATGCTTGCCACAGGTTTGCCTCCACTGTTACAGCCCATGGCTTCCTCCCTTTCCTGGGGGACTGTGCCTCACTTTGACTCCGCTGGTGTGCACAACCCCTGAAATCAAGCTGTGACTCCCAGTTGGCCTCATCTAGGTGCCATTATCCACAGCCTTATGCCAAGTCTGTGATGACTTGTGGAAAACTCCATGGTAACTGCTGGCTGCTTTTAAGTCCAAGACTCACCACACAGGAACCAAGGATGTCTCAGGAAAGCCCAACCTCATTAAGGACTATTCATTCTGTGCTTTGCTCCAGCCCGCCAGCTTGCTTTCATGTGTGTCTTGTTTAGTGTTAGTAAATCCTGAAGAGTCTAGGTCATGCCTCACTCATCTTCTCATCAGCAGACACTATTTTAGCACTGGGCACACAGTAACAGCTCAATAAACATTTATCAAATAAGTGAATGAATAAATGAAGCATGTTAGCTGGGTTTCCACATGATAAGGACTACATAATATCCTTTGGAAGAAATTAACATCTCTGAAGGAGAGAATAGATATTTCCAGAACAACTGAAAGGAACTGTCCATGAAAGTAGCTAAGTTTTATTGGTAAATGACTAGGATTCAGGCACTTGTCAATTATGATGCAAACCTATTCCTTGATTAAGTTCCACAACACCTTTTTAACCCAAGGGCTGGGTGGGTGCTGTTATCACCTTTTTGTAGATGAGGAAACAAACCTGAGGATGTTTAGTAACTTACCCAAGGTCACAGAGCTGGGAGTTGGCAAACTTGGACTTGAAATTCCTATGGGAAGGATGTATTTATCTCCTTGTAACCTAGAGACTTTGCAGGAGCCTCCATAGAGTCAGGCCTTCTTAGATGTTAGAACTGAGAGAATGCTGCAAAACCCCAAGAGCCCGTGAATCAGCAGAAGTGCAAGTCCTAGTTTAGAAAGTAAAGAAAAGGCATATATAAATACAAAGAAGAGATTCTATAAAAAATCAATCCCCTAAAGAAGGTCAAATAATTAGTGTCCTCCAGCAACTTCTGTCCCGTAAGGCCAGACTTACATGTCACTATGTTTCTTTAAGCGTGGACAAGCAGAAAACTCAGAATAATGGATCTCTGAACATGGCTAATACAAGATGGAAAAGCATCTTTCTCCTCTGGGGCTGGCAATGTAATTTCATACTAAATTTACTGTGGTTTATGTAATTCCTTTCATTCACATCAGAAGGAGTTTCTTTGCTGCTTCCCTTTTCAGAAACTTGGAGACCATATATCTTTGAAAAGTGGATTTTTAAAAATAAAGCAGAAAAGAAAAGATTAAATCAGAGATGTACCCAAGTTTCCTGCCGCCTCCCTGGATGAGCTTCCGGGGCTTCTTCCTCTCCAAAATTGATGTGATAAATGTTAGTGCAGTGGCACTGGCTTACTGAAGCACAGGTCTTGCAAACATGTAACTTTTGTGGAGGTATCCTGCAACTCTCTCTCTCCCTTGGGGAAGCTAGAGGGCAAGAGGTAGAGAGAGGGAGAGAACAACATGCAGAGAGACTTATCCTATTAGTGTCTTTCAGGAGAATATGCTCTAAAGTGATAGAGTCCCAGAGTTTATCTCCAGGAGTCTGTCCTCTTTTCCCACTACCTATCTCCTAAGAACTCTTCTGTTTCTTCAAACACCTTTCTTTGGCAGTCTTTAAAGCATCTGTGTTCCTCTATGTTTTAGAAGAACCTACTTCTTCTGCTGAGTTAAGCAATGGGACAGAGGAAGGGCAGGTCACTCTCCAAGGAGATATCAGAGGGAGGGCTTGGACATTTTTCACTATTTCTTTAAGAATTCCCACTGTCCCAGGCCCAAAACAGAGAATACTAATCTTGGACTGAATATAAAAGAAAATCTCTCAAATCCCAAGAAGAGCTATAGAATCCTCCTCCTGCCTTTTTCCAACCTCATCTTGTGGCATCTCCTGCTACATTGATACAAGGATTTCTTTTCTATCTCTTTGCTGCAGAAGATTTTTCCTGCCTTTATGACAGCTGTTCTCTTCCCTTGGAATGCTCAGTTCTGCAATCATTTGGTTGGCTTTTTCCCCAACTTTGGGCCAAAACCTAACTATCTTCTTGTCAGAGAGGATTTCTCAATCATTCTTCTTAAAGCAGGTACTCACCCTTCCCACTGTCGAACCTCCCACTTGAAATATTTCCATCAAGGTAATTTTGATGGAAATATTTTCTACCCATGCTAGGAAACTTTTTATAGGTGACTTGTCTACTGTTTGATTCCTTCATTCAACGTAAGTTCCTCAAAGATGAGTTACTCTTGTCCCTGATAAATCTCCAGTGCTTAGCACAGAAATCCGACTCAGTCAACTTGTATCAAACGGACAAACAAAGTCCAGTTACCTGTTGTCCACGTGGCTGCCTTCCCTATGGGCTGTGAGCTCCTTGAAGGCAGCATGGATGGTTCTACTTTCTGCATTCTCAGCACACAGAGGGCTTAGAGTGAGAAGACCTTTACTTGAGAACGTGTTAACTTATCCTGTTCACTCTGTGCCGGAGCCTTTCTGCTCACGAATCCGGTAGACAAGTCCATCTGATCAGTGAGCAGCAGGAAGAAAGAGCAGGCCACGTGTGAGTGTCCACCTATCAAGTGATGTCATCTCCAGATAAGTTTGAAAAAAAATTCACCAGAAACAGTCATAATCCATTGGACATTCCTCTGACATTTATAATTGTGATTATGTAACCATTCTCCCTGCTTTTGTCTGTGCCTACTTCCAAGGGCTGAGGTTTGGGGTTGGATTTTTGTGAGGGTGTTTTTCTTCTATGCTAGAAAAGACCATAGAGAGCTTCTGGTGTCTAGGTCACTGAGCAGAAGAGTCCCTGCCCTGTCTCTCAACTCTTCCAGTGGCAAGGAACCTCCTCCTCCTGGGTCAGAGCCTCCAACACTGTACAGCTCTGGAGTGAGTGAAGTTTTCTTCAGGAAATTTCCCAAATGGCCTTTTTTGTTAGTTTTCCTGTTCATCCTAGCTCTCCCCTTTGAGACCAGCTCCTATAGGATAGCCTTTGAGATACAGGAGATGAATATCACGTGCTTCTGTCACCTGGGCCAGGACATTCTCTGTTCCTGGATTAAGGCTGTTCAGTGATTATTTTCCCCAGTCCCTGGACTCAGTCTGTATTCTCACCTCTAATGGACTCTCTGTTCACTCTAGTTGGCATGGCTTTGCTCAAGCATATTTAGTAGAAAGTGGGAACCCTGTCTCTCAAACGCCTTTGTTGTGTTAAATGCATCTCCTTCCACCCCTAGAGTTGCAGGAGAAAAGAGGAACTATATTCTGCTTTCATCACAAAGAAAGCTTCAGTGGTGAGGTAGGGGGACATTACTGTCTTTTCACACACCATGGTGGCCAGTCTGTAACTCTGCCACCCTCACCAAGCTGGCAAATAGAAGTCTTATTGAAACTATCATTAGGGAAGGATTTATAATATTCTCTTTTTTTCCTAACAATTGCCTCTTGGGTTCCTTACCAGGAAGACTTTATCAGTAGGTGTCCCTAGTCTCAGAAGAACAGTCTGTTTCCCCTAACAGCTTTAAACAGGGGAGGAGTCAACCCCCAACTTTCCCTTCCAAGGAACGATCTCATTGGGGTATTACCTCACAGACAAAACCACCCTCTTAGGTGAAGTTAGCAACTCCAGTTCCCTGATCATTCTCACCTACTATGGCTCAAGTTCCTTCTCTCACCTGGTGGTGTCTCTCCAGCCAATCTATCCCATTAATGCCAGAAAGTGACAGATTTTATGATGAGAGATGGCATTACAATGGTGTATTAGGACATCAAGACAAAAACACTCAGGCCTTGACTCCAAGCAGTATCATCTCCAAACTTTTCTGTATTAGTCAGTTTGGACAGTTACAACCAAATATCACAGACTGAGTATCTGAAACAGCAGACAATCATTTTTCACAGTTCTGGAGACTGAGGAGTCCAAGATCAAGGTGGCTGCAATTTGGTGCCTGTGAGAGAGCTCTTCCTGGCTTGCTCTCTTCACGTGGTGGAGACAGCACATGCTCTGACCTCTTCTTGTAAGGGTACGAATCCCCTCATGAGGACCCCTTTCTTATGACCTCATCTAAATTTAGTTACTTCCTAAAGTCCTCATTCCTCAGTACTATCACACTGGAGCTTCAGCATGTGAATTAGGGGGAGAGAAGGCACAATTCAGTCCAAAGCAGTCCCAGAGGAAACATACACACAGACGAAGCACAATATTATTATGAGTTGCAGTACTGTCCTCAAATTCCCAAACAAGGCTCAACTCAGCTAGGCCAATAGAATAGAAAACTCTTTTTGGGCCAGAGTCAGTCTAATGCCCAGAACCAGGGCTGCTCTCCCATATCTTCCAGTTCTTTGTATTCTCAGGGACTACGCTTGAGGCTCAAATCCAAGTTCCTTGGGTGAGAAACAGCAGATTCTACACCACCTACTACATCAGAATGAAAAGACCAAGAGACAAAGCAAGAGAGGCTCTTGGCTCTGACATTCTAAGTAGAACTGGTCCTGGTTTCTGATCCCAAGTCTTCATAGGCTGAATTGGGGGTTTGGGGCTGTAAGTCAGTCAAGTGAGAAAAAAGGAAGAAGCAAGACAGTAAGAGAGAAAAATGGCTGAGTAGCCCCTGGGCAAAAGGAATTAAAAGAAAGAAAAAAAATAAGACTATATCATATGCTTGAGCATATTAATTCTTTTGAAAGTTTTACCCCTTGAAAACATGACTCAACCAGGAGGCCTTGAATTTGATCAATCCAAATTGAATGTGGTTGGCATAGATGGCGCCGGGCATGAAGGCTCCAGAGTATTGCCTGGAAGCTCAAACTCTATGTTCACTTGAAAGAGTCATTTATAACTATACCCAGGCTTCATAGTTGGTCGTTTTTCCCTCCCTTAACCTAAACTGGCACAATGAGCATGTATTTATGCAACACAAGATTGCTTTGGATTTTTTAGCAGCTGCATCTTGCTGTTGAATTGTACTGAGTTTCTGTATTTTCAATCAAACCCCCAACTAGTTTTCCTGTGAGCTGCTTTCAAGTCAGTCCCTCCTCACCTAAAATTGTATAAAGGATCATTTGCACCTATATTTGGAAGTTTACTTTTTTATTTCTCTACTAGTGGTTATTTTGTTGATTTTAACCCATCATTGAAAACCGTGGAAATTATTTTGAATTGCAGTTTTGCTATACAACAAATGAACTATTTCTGCCTTTTCCACTTTACTAAGATTTTCACTGCAGCATCTCAAGAGTCACTGCTCAAACTAAAAATGTCCTACTTAGCATTCATCCAGCTGCCTCCCTCACTGCTTCCAAAACAGAGCTCAAAGCTGAACTCTCTCAGGAAGGCTTCCAAGATTAAATGGGGGCAGAAATGAGGCTCCTTCCTTCTCTGACAAGAGGAGCCTCCACAAAACTCCATCTCTTAAGTAGCCTGTGGCTAATCATGGATTTCAAAGAGGTAGCTCTTCTCTTAGAAATGGAGAACACAGAATGTGAGACTGAAAAATGTCCAAGTGTTGCTCCTGGGAAATGTAGCCTTATGCCCTCAGATGCCAGGTACCCCTCAGTCCAAAAAAATCCTCATTCTTGACTCCATGTTAGCGATTTCAGGTATCTGCCTCTTTTACAGGGAGAAGGAAATTTGCCAAGAGCTTTTGTAAGTCTTCAACTCTCCTAACCCAAGTCTGTAATCTGAAGGGACAGCTAGAGCTTTACGGCTCAGGAAGGGCAGTAAAATGTGGAGGTCAAATACTCAGACTACACGGCCAAAAAGTTCTTGGTTCAAATACTTGTTTTGCTGCCTCTTAATGGCTCAACCCTGGGCAAATGCTTTTGCTTTGTAAGCTTTAGTGTTTCCTAGTCTGTGAAGCCAGATGCCTTATACGTTTTACCTGAAAAAGATAAAATAAAGCAATGATGGTAGTGCCCCTCTGCATAGGGCATATCACATGATGGGAAGGACATGACTGTGCTTGTCATTCTGTGTGTCACTCTTTTCTTAGCTCATTTCTGATTACAGACTCATGAGAAGTCTCAGTTATTGGCATTGACCTCCTACTTGAAGCTTGCTGTCCACAGTGTGTATTTAAAGCAGATATTTTGTCAAAAGCATGAATGATCAATAAGCATAATGTTCTGAAACTGGGGGACTGGTGATGTTAACTGAACTGCCTTTTAGGGTCTCTAAGTGACTGCTTGTGAATCGCTCTCTGTTTTGGTTATCTGTTACTACATTTAAAAAAAAATAGCCCAAGAGTGAGTGGCTAAAGAGTAAAGAATTCCTGTTCACCCCTGAATCAGTGTGGCAGTCAGGCTTAGCTGGGCAGTTCTTCTCTACCTTGTGGTAGATGGAGTCCATCATGTAGGGGCTGGATCACCCTTGCAGATACAGCTCCTGCCATCATGCTGTGGCTGGGGTGGCCTGAATGACTGGACCTGGCTGGGTCTTTCTTTCTCCCCATACTCTCTCCTTAGCTGATGGTTTATTATGACCCATGTTACCTGGCAGCTGGACCCCAAGAGGGTGCAAACAAAAGTTGCAAAGTTTTCTTAAGGCTCAAGATAAGAAGTGACACAGCATAATTTGTGCTGCATTCCCTTTGCTAAAGCAGATCACAAGATTGGTCTAGGTCTGAGGAAAAGGGAAATAGACTCTAGTTCTTGATGAGAGGGACATTACACATGACAGAGGCAGGAGGAATTGTGGTCACTTTTGCAGACAATTTATCATGTCCTTTTTCTCCTGTGTCTATTTCAGTGATTATATATGGAGCATGCAATCCAGTGCTGCCCAGATATCAAGCCTGTTAGCTCCAACCCTGGCTTGCATTTTCCCAAACTCACATGCCCTCCTCCTGCTCATAGTGGTTGGTGCACCCATAACTATTTACTTCTTCTCCTTGGCTTCTCACCTTGGGCAGAGATTAAAGTGGCCACTCCTCCTAGCCATGTTCTCCCAAACTGGTACTTTTACATCATATGCTCAAAGAAAATATATCGATCTGATAGTTCTTAAAACCATGGTGGAGTGACATTAGAGACAGCAGTAGAAAATATGGAAAAACACACATGGAAGGTAGCAAAAGGTGGGTACCAGGAGGTGTTTTTTTCCACCTTCTAGTCTTGTATAAAAATCTACATAGTTCACATAACAAGATGCCAGGCAGAGGATTCTACCTTCTTGTGATCCAACCTAGTTCATGTTCCTAGGCAGGAAATAGTCTGCCAAGAGAGAAGACTGTGTTTCGCCTTGAGCTGGGCTCAGGAAAGCTAGTGTACTAACTCTATTGTGTAGAAGGGCTAAAGTCTCACGCCCCTTGCTAATTGCACAGCTCCCAAGGAGGAAGGGAGTGCCTGTCTCCAAAGGCTTCTTCCTGTTTGTTTTCTACTAAAGAGGTTGCTCAGTAATTTCCTAGGCCTGGATGATGATGATGTTGGTAATTGCTATGATGATAATAAACAATAAAATAGCAGTTTCTATGTACCAGGCTTCATACTAAATACTTTCTATCAATTGTTGCTTCAAATTTACATGTTCTCAGTAATTTTCCAAGATCACATAGCTTATCGGCAGGAAAAGACTCCTGGCTCCAGAATCCGGTTGGATTAACCTTAGAGATGATGCCTTCACCACTGGACAAGACAGAGAAAATTATTTCATCCAGAAGTCCCCTGACCAGTGCCACATGCCACTTTCATCCCAGATAGAACTGGTTCCTCAGCTGCTACTAACGTTGGCACAGCCAGGACCCTGTCTATTGCCAAAGACAGTGTGGCAGTAAGGAAGCGCCAGACTCTGGTTCTAGTGAACTAGAGTGCAGTTTCTCTGAAAACAAAAGATTTGAGGGAGGAACATAGAAAAGGGAAGGGGTGAGCACAGATAGAAGAGTAGACAAGATGTCATGGAGATACAGCTTCAGCAGTGACACTAGAGTTCTCATGACTCTTAGCCCTGTCATTCTCTGCAATGGCAGCAGAAGGGTTTATTTTCCCAGAGTCCCCATGGGGGTTTTCAGCACCTCCTTCTTCAGCTTCTTGGAGCTCCAGACAATGTGTCAGAAAAATCTCGGGCTGGAGCAGTGCATTGGGTTATAAGGAGGCAACCATTTTGATCAGCACCCTCTCTCCGAATCTTCCCAAATTACTACAGCCTTCTCTGCAGCCCTGATTCTGGCTCCTCAGTAAGCAGCCATGCAAATAAAGTTTTAGCACACTGTTAACCCACTAGTGAAGCATGACCAGCTATTTTTATATCTAATATGCATAGATACCTATAGTTCTGCCTAGATGGACTGCAATACTAAGTTTCCATGCCACATTCCTTGAATTTTTTAAGGGTACCATTCAGTCTAAGAAACACTAATAAATGGATTGATGTCAACTTAGAAATTAATCAGCCTAGACTTCTCAGGGTCTGTCACCAATATTATCTCTTTTTTTGTTCCCTAAATATTTATTGTTACATGTACAGGAAATGACTTGGGGCAAAAATGTGCAGCTCAACTAAATATCACAAAGCACATATCCACAGAACTGCCACTCAAATAGAATTGGGCTAGTGCTCAAGAAGCCATCTTATGTCCACTACAAACCACCTTCCTCCCATCCCTCCAGAGATCATGACTATCAGATATTTGTTGCAATCACTTACTAGCATTTCTTAAATTGTGTTACTTAATCAGCCATCTCTAAATGATATGGTTTTAAGACTCATAAAAATGAATCGTATATACTATTTTTTGAGTTGGGTTTGTTTTGATCTATGATATATATATATATATATATATATATATATATATATATGAATCATACCTATTATGGCTGGAATTAATTTATTTTCATTGCTATATCAAATTCTTTTGTATGGACGTAGTGCAAATTATTTAACTGTTCTACTATTGATGGACATTTGGGTTGTTTCCAATTTGGGGCTATTACAAACACAGCTGCTAGAACCATTATTGAGCAAGTCTCTTGATGCCCATGTGGTGTTGCTGGGTAGTAGAGTACTTGTCTGCTTAGCTTTAGTAGCTATGCCAAACTATTCTCCAGAGAGATTGCACCAATTTTCACTCCGACCAGTAGTGTATGAGGGTTCTCTTACTCTACATCTTTGCCAATGCTTATTATGGTCATTTCTTTTAATTTCAACCATTTTGGTTAGTGTTCTATGTGAATATACTTCAATTTGCATTCAGTTTTTGCATGTCCCTGATTACAAATGAGGCTGACTTCTTTTCCCTTTGTTTACAGGGCAACTGAATACTTTCTTTTGTGAAGTGCCTATTGGTGATTCTTGCACATTTTTCTATTGGGCTATCTATTTTTTCTATCAATTTATGAGACAATTTTTTATATGGTGGATATGAGACAGTTGTATATGCTATGAAATCTTTTCTATATGTGTTTGTCTTTTCACTTTTTACATGGTATCTTTGGATGAATGGAAATTCTTATTTAATGTGTTTCAGTTCATCTATCTCTACCTTTATACTTAGTGCCTTTTTTGTGTCCTGTTGTAAAAGATATCTTTTCTTACCACAAGATCATAAACTATTCTGTATTTTTTTCAAGTAGTCTTATGGCTTTATCTTTCACATATAAGACAAAATATGTCTTTTATATCAACCCATAATAACTTGCTTATAAGCCACCTAATGGAAGGGTCATATTTAAAATGTTTTCCCACTTGATAAATATTTATTAATTAATTTGGGAAATTTCTGTTAGTAGGAACTTTTTCTATTGAAATGGCACCTTTGTTAAAAGCTAATTAACACTTGATGAGTCTATTCTTGGGCTTGTGAGCTATTCTACTGATTTGTCTTTACATGGATTCCTTACTGTCATTAACCAAGATGTTTTATAAATCTTGCATTCTGGAGGTCATTCTTCCTACCTTTCTTTCCTGAAAACATTTTGGTCTTTCTTATTTCCTATAAATTTTCACATCAACTTGCCAAGATGCACAAAACATCCACTGGAATTTTGACTTGGATTGCCTTGATTCTTTTCATAAGTTAGAGAGCTCTAAGATTCATATAATATAAAGTCTTCCAAGAACTCCATTTATATAGGTCTTTTTTCATTTCTCTCAATGACATCTCACAGCTTTCTACATAAAGGTCTTGCATAACTTTCATTAGATCTAGCCCTAGATATTTGGTTCTTTTAATGGTACTGTAAGTGAGAATTTGAAAATAATACTTTCTTCCTGCTTGCTATATAGAAATCTATGCTTGGTATATAGAAATCTATTTATTTTTGTGCATCACTCTTGCATCTGCAACTTTGATAAAAATTTGTAGGTTAATTATGATTTTTCAAGGTACATAAAAAATCTTGTTTTTTCTCTTGTAACTCCTTTGCCTTTTCTTGCCTCACTACTCTTGCTAATACATCTAGTCCATGAGTTTCTAAACTTTTGTCTTGCCTAGGCCACACACATAAGTGAAGATGAATTGATTTGGGATGCATTTGAAATATATAATATAGTTAATGAATAAAATTAACAAAATTTTTGACAAAGGTGCCCAACACATTCATTGGAAGAAAGATAACCTCTTTAATAAATGGTGTTGGAAAAACTGGCTTTTCACATGACAAAGATTAAAACTGAACCCATATCTGTCACCATGCACTAAGCTAAAATCTGAATGGATTAAAGATCTTGATATTAAAATAGAAACATTACATTTCCTGGAAGACAGAGTAGGTAAAACTCTTTAAGTCATTGGTGTAGGCAAAGACTTTATGAACAAAACCCAGATTGCATAAGACTTATCACAAAAGATAAACAAATGGGATCTCATCTAACTGAAAAGTTTTTGCACAGCAAGAGAAACCACCAACAGAGTGAAGAGACAACCACCAACCACTAACAGAGTGAAGAGTGGGAGAAAATGTTTGCCAACTGCCCATCAGATAAAAGATTACTATTGAGAACATGTAAAGAACTCAAAAAAATTAGTTCTCCCAGATTTAAAGACCCAATCCAAAAATAGGCATCTGCGATGAACACACAGTTTTCAGATGAAGAAGTACAAACAGCAAATAAATACGTGAAAAAATGTTCAACAGCACTGGTCATTCAAGAGATGTAAATTAAAACAACACTGAGATTCCACCTCATCGCAGAAAGAATGGCTAGTATTAAGAAATCAACCAATAGCGAGTGCTGGAGGGGCTGTGGGGGAATAAGGAACCCTTATCCATTGTTGGTGGGAATGTAGGCTGTTGCAACCACTGTGGAAGTCAGTGTGGAGAGTCCTCAAAAAGCTAGGATTGGAGGTCCCGTTTGACCCAGCTATTCCCTTTCTGGGTATCTTCCCCAAAGAGTTAAAAACATCATACCACAGTGATATATGTGCACCCACGTTTATAGTAGCACAATTTATAATAGCCAGATCTTGGAAATGACCTAAATGCCTATCGACTGAGGAATGGATAAAAAAGGTATGGTATAAAGAATGATCCAATTTAGGACACTTTTATAAGTAAACAGTGCACCTTGAGAACATACTTATTAGTGAAACAAATAAGTCACACCTGTGTAAACATTATATTGTTTCATTAGTGTGACAAGCTGAAAGAAAAATTGTATATATGTTTATGTATATGTATATTAAAAAAATAGTTAAGATAGTTTAAAAAAAAGAAGCACAATGGCCTCCTTTGCCATCCACATGGCCTGTCCAGAAGTAAATTCAATGCCTCCCTTCACTGAACCCCTCTGTAGGTTCTGCCTTTCCTTCTACACATTGTCCAGACTTTTTGTCCTAGAGAGAATGACCTCAGCCAAAGCAACGAGTTAGGTCACACCTGCCTTTCCTTTAACCCACTGCAAGCCATTTTGAGCTGACTTTTGGATGTCTTAAGAAATTTTTGATGTGCTATATGGTTTGGGTGTTTTTTGCTTGGGGATATCCAGTTGTTCTAGTATATTTATTGAAGGTACAATTTTTTCTCCACTTAATTGCTTTCGCATCTTTTCCAGAAATCTATTGTCTGTTATGTGGGTATCTATTTTGGGACTTCATATTCGTACCTTGGTGGTTTGTTTATCTTGATATCAATGCTGCTTTGTCAAGATTAGTGAAACTTTGTTATAAGTCACAGGACTGGGGAGAGTTGAAGCTCTAATTTTGTTCCTTTGTCAAAGTTATTTAGACTATTCTGAGTTTTTTTGTATTTCTATAGAAATGTAAAAATCAAAATGTTAATTTTTATGAAAAATGATGTTGGCATTTTGATAAGGGATTGTGTTTTCTGATCTTTATTATTTTCTTCTATTTGCCCTTGGTTTTATTCTCTTTTATTTCTAATTTCCCCAGGAAAGATATGAGGGTATTTCATAACTTCCTTCTTTTCTAATAAATGTACTTGGTGTTAAAAAATAAAAAAAAACACTATTTTTATTGTAACACTTAAAAGAAAGGTCAACAAAAACATGCAATTGATGGGATATTTGGCCTTGTTTTTGTGAAATGCTTCAGTGTCTGGTATGATGGAAGTGTTTGTACAAGTTTAATAATTAAGCGAGAAACAGTAAAGAAGCAGTAAACATTTGCCTACACACACATGCAAGTAAGTTGAAAAAGTATTATGGGTAACTGCTGTACTTGACTCACCAAATCCCATAAGCACATACGATGTCTGATACACCGGAGTTTCAACTGGGCTGACTGTGGGAAAGCTCAAGAGGTGTAATTAGCACTGCACAGCACCCCCTCCATCCCCCACTCCAGGTAGTGTTCTGGTGTTGCCTACAGACTATGCTGGAGCACCCAGTAATACAGTCATGAAAAATATCAAAACAAGTCACAAAATAATGTTAAAAGTTTACCATCTTTGTGGGGCTACATTACTAGCTACCCAAGCCACATGTCAGACACAGCTGCTGTAGTTCAGTATTGACTAGGAGGTGTTTTTGGCCAGCTATTTATGTCATTTTCTGTCTCAAAAGGAAAGCTTTCAATGTTTCATGAATAAATTTGATGTTAGCTATAGGCTTATTGTAGATGCATTTTACCATGCTACTAAGTTCTCTTCTGTTCTTACTTTGCAAATGATTCTTCCTGCTTGTTTGTTTTAGTGATGAATAGATATTGAATTTGTTGCCTTTTCTTTATTTATTAACATGATCATATAAATTTTATCTTTTGCTACATCAATGTGAATTAGATTGATTTTTGACTGTTAAACTAAATTTACATCCTGAAGTGAATCTTCTTGATCTGATGAATTATTCTTCTTTGTATTGCTGATTTTACTTGCTAATATTTTGTTTAGATTTTTGTTTTCATGTTCTCAGTAAGATTGCCTATAGCTTCCTTTTTTCACTAAATTCTGATTTTAAGATTATTTCGGCCTCATTAAAAAAAAAGAAAGAAAGAAAAACCTGTTCTGGCTGCCTTATCTGTATTCTGGAAGAATCTGTGTAAAGATTGGCATTTTTTATCTTAAATGTTTGTCAGAATTAACCATTGCAACTACTGGAGTTTGGATGCATTTTTTGGTGGGGAGGAGATTTTCAATTACATATTTAAGTTCTTTGATAATTTTGTAATAAAATCTTTAGTGTTTTTCTCATGTCAATTTCAAATGGCATTTCTCCTAGGAATTTTTTCATTTAATTGAATTTTCAAATATATTGGCCTAAAGCCAATCATAATATCCTCTTAACTTCTCTTTAATATTTATATGCTAAATCACAATGTCATTTTCTTCATTCCTGACATTGCTACCTTCTCTTTCTCCTTTCTCCAATAAAGTTATGATCCTTTTCCAAGAACCAACTTTTGGCTCTGTTTTCCTCTCTATTTTAGATTTGCTTTTATTTCATGAATCTCTACTCTTATTTTTATTGTTTTCTCCCTATTATCTTCTTAGCTTTTGTTTTTGCCAGGTTTTATTTTTATATTTTCCTAACCTGTTAGAATGGTTGTTTACCTCACTGATTTTTAAAATTCTTTTTAATTTGCTACTATATGAATTTCTCCTCAAATATTGTTTTCCTGCATCTTACAAGCTTTTGATGTATCATATTTTTATCACCTTTCAATTAAAATATTCTAAAATTTTATTATAATTAATTTTGTTATATCCAGGCCTGACCTGAGAGTGACCTGAGGGAAAACTTGATGCTGCTACAAAACAATAGCCCACTCTCTGCGAACAAGAAGTAAGGGCAATAAAGAAATTTAGAACCAGACCTACACTCCCTGGTGCCAGACCTACCTACACCTGTGCTGATTGTTCCTGCAGCTTTGATTTCAGACATTCCATCCAAATTCTTTGAAACTGCGACCCCAACCCTAAACTCTATATGTACTTAACCTCCTCTTCTGATAGCTGAAGATATCACCCTGATGTCAGCTTGCCTGTATGTAGGTGAAATAAAATCTAATCTTTCCCACAGCCTGGGTCTCGGGGTATTTCCTTATGCCACCATTATCTAACAGTTATATGAATTGTTTGAAAGTATATTTTTAAAATATGAGTAGCAAATTCTATTTTCCATTTTTGATAACTTATTTTGAGGTTACTTCTTTTGTCATCAGTATATACTCACAATTGGAATTTTCGAAATTTGTTGAAACTTGTTTTGTGACCCACCATATGATTAGCTTTGCAAAAGTTCCACAAACAATGGAAAATTATTTGCCTTCTTTAACTGGGGTGCAGTGTTCACTCTCTATTACATTAAATCTACACATCGTGCTATCAAAATATCTCACATTCTTACTGATTTTCTGGTCTCCTTTTCTGCCAGTTACTGAAAAAAGTGAATTAAAATATTCCACTTGGATTGTGGTTTATCTGTTTGTTTCTTCTCTCAGTTGTTGCTTTAGATACTTTGAAGCCAGGTGCATATAAGTTTAGAATTGTTATTTTTCTTCCTGGTTAATTGAAATTGTCGTCATTAAGAAATATTTTTGTTTCTTCTAGTAATCTTATCACCTTGAAAACTCTTGTTATCTGATTATAACCTGGCCCTACTAGCTTCTCTTTGGTTAAAATTTGCATAGGTTATTTTGCTATCCTTTTCCTTTCAACATTTCTGTAGCTTATGCTTCAGATGTATCTATCAGCAACATCAAATTGTTGGGATTTTAAAATTCCAGTCTGACAAATCTTTGTTTTTTATCTGAAACAGCTGGCATATTTACATGCAATACAGTGGTTGCTGAATTTGGGTTTAAATCTGCTATCATACCATATGCTTTCCATTTCCCTGGCTTTTCCACTTTTCAGTTTTCTTGCTTCTTGCCTACTTTGGGTGGGATTTTAAAGATCTATCTAAATAGAAATTACTGTAATCTAAAATATTACAGTTTCATGAATTTGACAAGTTACGCCCAAATGAATTCTACCGAAATTAAGCTAGGGAGCATTTCTGACGCCCAGGAGGATCCCCATGTTTTTTCTACTGAATCTCATCACTTCCATCTCACACTAGTCACACGTATTTTTCTGCTTTCTATTAACTCAGTTATATTTGCTCTTGAAATTCACTTGAATGATGCTCTTTTGCAGGTGGTTACTTTCACTTGACATGTTTTTGAGATTCATTCGTGTTTACTGTGCATTGGTAGCTTGTTTCAACTGCTGAGTGGTTCCCAAGTGTGTGACTATATAACGATTTCTTTACCCAGTCTCCTGTTGATAGACATTTTGGTAGTTTCCATTTTGCAGTTATTGTAAGTAAAGTCACAATTATCTTTCTGCTGCAAGTGTCTCTGTGAACATGTGTTTTATTTCTACTGAGTAAATTTCTTAGAAATGTAATTTCTAGGTCATAGGACATATGCATATTTGGCTTTATAAGAGGCTGCCAGTTTTCTCATATGGTTCAATCATTTTTATCAACATTTATAGTCCCACCAGGAACACATCAAAGTTCCTGTTTCTTCACATCGTTATTGACTTTTGATATGATCCATCTTTTTAATCTTGTTTATAGGGTAAACAGTGATACCTCATTTTGGTTTCTGTGTACATATCCCTGGCCACTAAAGTTGCTAAACATATTTTCAATAATTAACTACCATATATTTACCTCCTTTGGTGATGTCTGGTCAAGTTTTATGCTTGAATTTTAAATGGGGTTATTTGTCAATTTATTTTAATAGATTCTATATGCAAGTTCTTTGTCATACATACATGTGGTACAAATATTTTCTCCCAGTCTATGGCTTGCTTTATGTCTCCTTGATGGTATCTTTTGATTTAACAAAAAGCGAATGTCTTATTTATCACTTTTTAAAAATTTCTACACTTTTTGTCCCAATCATCAAATGACCCAAGGATGGGTAAGTCTGAGCAGTTAAATAGCCTCCAAAAGATAATCACATCTACATTCTTAGCTAAAAACACAGACAAAGCCATTGGACTTCCTTAACACAAGGCAATCATTTGTAAAATATGATGATAGGTAAAAGGAGCAATTCTGAAAATAGTAACTGTAGCTCCCAAATATTAATCTAGTCAACTGGGAAAGATTTTTCTAATTGAGACATCTTTCTAGGAAAAAAATTCACTGAAACTTCATTTCAAATGTTAAGGCATTTAAAAATCAGGAAAAAAAGCTTAAGAGAATAATTTTATTTTCTAATTTTATTCTACAATACAAACAGGGCTCGTTAGGAGTATGCCACCATAACTTCCCACTGGACTTTCATCTCTAAATTCCTAATATGAAAGTCATAAATATTAGGTTTGAAACAGTTAACATTTGATCAAGACTAATGACACACAAAACTTTTTAAAGTTTTTTTAAAGCTGTTTCATGAAACAAGCAATTATTAAGTACAAGAGCTTTTGAATTGTGAAGCTTATAAAACAGCTCTACACTTACCAAAATCTCAAAAGTCCAAAAAAGATATTAGGAATTAAAAAGCTATTTGAAATAAATATCAGTTTAGAACATATGAAACAACTTGGACAAGGTTCTCATAAAAGAAATGCAATTGAGATGAAACTGAAAGAGTATTTGAATTCAATCCAGTTAAACCACAGTGCCGCCTAAGCGGTTTCCCTTTCTAAATGAAACAAAACTTATACCAAAACTTTCAAATTATCTAAACAGTGTGAATTTCCTTTATTTGTTCATGAAATATCAAAAGAATATTCTGATGGCAGTACACAGCTTGACAGAAAAGAGAACCGAATCAGTGCTGGCCACTGTGAGAACTTCCTTTATCACAGAACATTTTAAATAAATTAAGCCTCTTTCCAGGATTCTAGAAGTTAGTAAGAATTGCTTCACCCAAACTAAAACATATTGCAGAGGGAGGGGATAAATCAGAATCTCCATCATTGATGGAGGTACCCATGAATTTCTGAAAAAATAGGGAAAATACAGAGCTCTTCAGATGCTTTTCAAACATCAATGCCTTGATCATTTTATGTGCCTCAATTCTTAAAAGAAATTTAAGCGAATGTTTCATTGCTCCAGTTGCAAGGTACTGAATCGTTTAAAATATTTGTAAAATTCTCTTTTCCTTGAGGATAATGATGATGGATTTAAGGCAGTCTGTTAGCAAAGAATGAGAGATGGTGGAAGGTATTGCTTTGTGTCTTGTCTAAGAAATATACCTAAAACAAAGTTGCAAAAGTACTTTCCTTTAGAAGCTTTATAATTTTAACTTTTACATTTATGCCCATGATCCAACTTAAACTAGTTTTTTATATTACACAAATTAAATTTTATATTATGGGTAAATGTTATAGATTTTTTATGAAAAATCATCTCAGCATCAAATGTTAGTACATTTGTCAAAGATTAACTAAATGTAAAGGTGTGAGTCTATTTCTGGAGTATTTATATCAATTTTCTTGTATGTTCTAACACCAATATCAGCTTGTCTTGACTACTGTATCTTCATTTTGAAGATAGTTTATTATGGATTATTGCAATTTAATCCTGGAAACTAAGATAAGTGTGGTAAGTCTGCTCCCATTAAGAAATGGTGTTTATTGCTACATCTCTTGAATTGGTGTGGGCCAATTGTTTTGAATATGACAAAATAGTAGGATATGACAAAAATGTTTCCATGTAACTTCAGAGACCAGGTCAGAAGGAACTTTGAAACTTCTGCCTTGGTCTTGTGGAATGTTACTCTAGAATGAGCAACATGAAAACTATCTAACTATTCTGATACCATCACCTTGTGGGTTGCAGACAGGCTCTCGGCAGGAAAATGCATGACCAGCCATTGCTATTCCAGCCATGTCTGCTCCTTCTGCAGACAAGTGACCAAAGTAGTCCTCAGATGACTCTAATCCTATCTGACTGAAAGACCTCCCTGAGCAAAAATAACCCAGTTGAGCTCATGCATTCTATAGAACCATGAAAGATATTAGTTGTTGGAAGCAGTTAAGTTTTACCTTAACTTGCAATATTGAAATAGATAATTAGAATGGTGGAGTAGAAGAAAAGAACCTAGAATTTGAGGGTCAGGAGAACTGTACTTAAATTTTGCATGTGACAATGTGCAAACAGTTACCTGTCTGGGAGCTAAGTAATACGTGTACAATTTATTTCATTGTTCAGTTTTTAAAACACCCTCTGAACACAGGATATATACTTAGAACATAGGAATGTAATACAATGCAACTCCACCTCTCCAAAAATCTACATATCAGAGGAAAAAAATAGAAATGTTCTCTATAAAGATAGCTGATAAGAAATTACTTTCTTTTAGGAACAATCTCTATTTGGCAAACTTTAAGAAAATTCAATTTTGCTGTCTAAATTCAGACAAAACTGCTATGCACAAACCATCATCTAATGAGTATGTCATAGTGTATCTAACTTCCTGTTTACATTGGTTACTAGTAAGGTCAGAATTGAAAGTAAATTTTAACTATCATTGTTTCTAATTTGCCCTTTCTTCTCCTTCAGCATGATTTTCAATTTTCTATGTCGAATTTAAGAGTGTTTTATTATAACGTCTTAAATTCTTTTGAGGAGAAAGGGTGAAATTGAGAATAAAATGTGTGTTAAATCAATTCAAGTTGAAAGCATAACTAGGCATCAGAGTTATCCCTTTCTTGTTTTTGTATTTGAGATAGTTTCTGCTGAAAACACATTTCTACTGTAACCACTCATGTATAGCCACAGCTATTAGTGCTACTACCAGTAATAACCATCATTTGTGTTTACTGAGCATTGTGATAAGTGCTTAAATGAGCCATCTTATATCATTTTTGTAAAAATCCTGTATTATTATTATCTCACTTTTATAGATGAGGAAGCTGGAAATTAGAGAAATGATGTTGCTTGCCCTAGATAATATTGTAGTTGGTAAACATCAATGACAAATCCACCCATAATAGTCAGATTTCTGTTGCTGTAACAAAATGCCTGAGTAAAGGAACTGAAATGAAGACAGCTTTACTTTGGCTAATGATTTCAGAGGGTTCGGTCAGGGTTAGCTTGTTCCATTACTGTGAGCCTGAGGTCAGGCAGAACACCATGACAGAAGGGCATCATGAAAGAAAGTTGTTCATCTTCTCACCCAGGAAGCAGTGTGAGAGAAAAGATAACCTGAGATGAGGGGACAGAGAACAGAAGATACATTCTTCAAAACCATGTGGTCCGTGACATGCTTTATCCAGTTAGGTCCCATCTCTTAATAAGCCCATTCAGCTAATTAATTCATCAGTGAATTAATCTACTTTATAAAGTTACAGCCCTCATGAACAAATTGCTTCCCAAAACCCTATAAACTAGCAACGAAGCCTTCAACATAATGAACCCTTTGGAGGTCTTACTGTGTCCCCGAAAAACATGTACCACAGACCATATACTTCTACATTAAGTGTTGGGTGCACTTGAGTCCAGGGAAACAGCAGTTTGATGAACTTTGATGATGGCTCAAACTTCGTTGTTTAAAGAAGGTCCGGAGATCCTTAGGCTTTTGCATGGAATGAGCTAACCAAAGTCCTCTTCACACGTACCACTCCCTGGACAGAAAATCCCATCTGTGCAAACATTTGTATTCATGAATGCTGAATCTAAGGCAGGTATTCACACAGCAGGCTATGTTTTTATTCACAATGACCAGAGAAAAGCAGAAAAAGAAGTTAAACTCTGTAAATTATTTCAAAATGTTTGAAAAGTAGCAAAGATGTTGAAAGCACACATCCCTGGCATCATTAAAACTTCAAACCTTAAAAACCCAGAGGGATATATCTCTAATACAGAAAATAAGGGCAGTGTAGTGGATAAGAGGTGAAGATATATTTGCTCAGAAGCAGAAGAGAACTAAAAGATTTTCAGCATCAGCCTGTGACAGTCTTTTTACAAGCTATTGTGATTTGGGTTTTAGGTGTTCCATGGAAACTTGTATATTGAAGGCTTGGTGTCTGGTGTAGCACTGTTCAGAGGTGGATATTTTGGGAGGCAATTGGATCACAAAGACTCTCAGTTTGTGAATGGACTATTTCATTTATGTATTAATAACTTAATGGGAATCATCAATAGCTTAGTGGGCTTGTTACAAAAGCAAGCTCTCTTTCTTTGCTTCCTGGCCTCAATGAACTGAGCAGCTTTCCTCCACCACATCCTTTCACTATGACCTTTGCCCTTGCCTCAAACTTAAGAGCAACTGGTCATGTGACCATAGACTGAAATCTCTGAAATTGTGAGTCAAAGTAAATCTTTCCTCCTTTAAATGGATTTTTCTTAGGTATTTTGTCACAGTGATGCAAAGTTGATAAACTTAATCCTCCCTCATCAATGATGAGAGGCACTACGGTGATGTGATTATGACTAGTCTCCAGATTCTAGTGACTTCCATCGTTGAGTAGTAACATTGGTGTGTGGGTATCTTCTCTGGGCCTCAGTTTCTTCATTTATAAAATCATAGTGCTTGTCTCAGAGTGTTACAAAGATTAAAATAATACAATAGCATTTTGTAGGGTCACAATAAATGTTCAGTACTATAAATATTGATATAGATGCTAAACCTCCATAGATGGAACATGGTGACCTTGCACCTCATTTGGTAGACAGGGAAGGAGTGATTGAAGAAATGAGGGGCACAGATAGGAGGGGGAAGTTTTGGGGAGTTGTGAGATGGTGCAACTAGAAATGCTAGGGTCCTAGGTAGTTGAGGTCTCAAAAGTGTTGAGTGGCCTTTCATATGCAAAGTAAAAAGTGATTTTGGTAACATGCAATGGTGGTTTTCTCTTTTATAAAATATCTACACTTGTCAAATAAATTATACATGTGTCAATCCTATAGCAGCTTCACCTAGAATTTGTGTTGACTTTGTGATTAGTTGAAATGTTATTAATTAGTTATTGTGTACCAATTCCAATTTTAGAACTTCTACAAATTTGTTTTGGGCTCCTTTTGGTTGTTATTCTCAACCAAGAAACAAGTGAGCTCACTCAATGTTTAATTATGTATCTGGTCACACTTGGGTTTTAATGGTAGAAGAGAACTGACAGGGGTGTCTACATTTTCATGTAGTTTCTAGAGGCAAGGATGAATCTAGTTCCTGGGGAAACTTCTGGTCCTCATTTCATTGGTTAATGTCCCAAGAAGAAGACATCAGCTTCCTTCCCTGCATTGCATGAAGAAATGGAATAAGAACTACCGGGGGTGTGAGCATAAACATGAACTCCATGATACTTGCCACTCCCCAACTGGCTAAATTTGCATGCATCCCTTCCCTCCCTGAGCTTCAATTTGTCCCTGTTCTAGGTAAAACAAAATTTAGAAACATTGAATTAACCTGTTTCTCCAAACTCTGAAATCCAGGGCTTTGCTGTTCATTTGCAGAAGAGTCTAACCCAGGCAGGCAAGCTATTTGCTCCTTCAGGCAAATTTGGAACTGCCTTTCAAAGGAGGACATGTGAGTCAGTGAAATGAGATGGCTGGGGTAAAGGAAGAGGAGAACAAGTGCAGAAGGCATCTGAGTAAAATGCCCCAAGGTTTTGGGCAGCACACTGAATAATTTCAGGGCAAGAGAAATGGCTTGGCTATGAATTACAATGAATAGAAGAGGCCAATGTGGCCATTAATCAGAGGGTAGAAGAGAGGAGGCAAAGAGATGTAGATGTGGAAGGTCGTGATCAGCACGACCTTGAGCAAGAGGCTTATCTCCAGCTCTCCATTTCCTTCCAGGTCAAACGAAGCATGTCACATTCCAGCTTACAATCTAGGAGCAAGAGGGGCTATTGTGATATGTAAACAAGATGATGCAGCCGGGTCAAGTTCACCTGGCTGCTGTGAACATGTAACAGATAGTTGCTGTCTTTGTTATTTGGCCAGGAGAAATTCATACCAATAGAGAAAGATATTGAAACTAAGAGTGGAGGCTTAGAGAGGAATCTAGGGAATCTTAGCATTGTGAATTCATTAGATTTAGCCTCCCAAGGGGCACCCAAGGGGCAGAAGCAAAGATTGTGATAACTGCTTAAGATCCTAAGACCTTGTGAGGCTTGGGGGGTTAGGTTAAGAGGTAACAGAAACTTAACTTTCTACTAGACAGTGTTTGGAGGACAGGAGTATGGTGAAATGATATTTATTTCAATTTAAAGAGTATAAAACAGTGCGAATGTCTTGCACACCTGAATTTGTAAAGTCAGACTCATGCTTTTATATCTGTGATTTCAACATATGGTGTTATTGTATGTGGAGTGAAAAAATAAATCTAGAAATGATGAAACTTCAGAGAAGAGGAATAAAATTTTAGTTTCAGTTTCATACATAGAGGGATGAAGATTTCAGATTCCCTACAAAATTTTAGTTGGCCTGCTCACCTCCCTCTTTCCTATGTGATCCTTGAGACCTCTGGTTTAGAAGGTCTAGGGTTTGGAAGAACAGAATTTCTCACTAAAGCAAGAGTTTGTGCTCTACACTGTCCTTGCTCACAGAATAGAATGACTATTTCCCTGGTACTCAAGCTCACCTGGGCAATCTCCACAGTCACCTGAGATGGGCTCACCTTACCGATATTACTTTTATTATCCTCTGACCTTGGGGAATAAAGAAAACAGCTCAGGCTCTTCAGGAGGGTTCTGAGCCTATGAGTTCAAAGAAGTCTCTTGGGATAATAGAGGACAGCCAAGGGATGAAGGAAAGGGTTGGAGTACAAAAGAAACTGAAAATGGTGAAACTTTTATAGGAAAAGAAGAAACTACAGTGCAGAGAGGGAGAGAGAGAGAGAGAGAGAGAAAGAGAGAGAGAGACAGAGACAGAGAGAGACAGAGAGAGACAGAGAGAGAGACAGAGATACAGAGAGAGATAGACAGAGAGAGACAGAGAGAGGAGCAGATTGGGACAAAGGAAAGGTGACTTCCTGTAGAGGAGTAGAAAGAAGGACTGTGGATAAAGAATAGCCTACTGTGCTGTAAAAGTCACTTAAAAACTAAAACATGACCTCAGTAACAAGTGCCTGCATTGCATCCCCTGTAAGAATATGTCACAGACCCTTTGTCCTGAAGGCCACCTCTCTTTGGTTTTTTCAGACTATGCTCTGCAGGTTCCTGGGATTCTCTGTAGGTATCCTAGGGTTCTTATGAAGGTGAAAAAGAAAGTAAAAGGTGCATTCTAGGGGTATGAGATGGTGCAATGAGCTGCAGACCAATATTTAGATTAAAATCTAAATACATCTGAATTGAGGAAAATGTTTAAGTAATTTTTAGAAAAATTTTAATATTGGTCTTATGCTCTGGAAACATGATAACATGGAGGAAAATAGCTTTCTCATGAAATATTTCAAGTAGCTGCAAACTGACAATCAATAGGATAGTGAATGGGCAACCTCTGAGGCCTGGGGCAATGCTGGCTGCTTTGTGGGCTCCAGAACACTCCTGAGAATCCACTGTGCCACTGTGCAATTGGAATGGGCCTGAAAACCACTGTATCTTCTCCAAAGCAGGTCATGGTTTCTTCTCTTCAGACGGAAGCAAACAGTGCCAGAGACAAGGACACAACTCGCCATGGTGGAGCCTTTGCTAGTCTGGGAAATCCCCAAAACTCTCTCCTTCCTCTCCACACATTTAATTAAGTACCTTGTATCTTGGTTACTTTTCTCTTGTTGCTGAGACAATACCTGGTGCCCAAAATTAGGAAGTAAAGGTTTATTTAAGTCACTGTGTGTAGAAGTTTTGGTCCATAATCAGCTGGCTCCAAGGCAGGGTGGCATGGCACAGGGGCAACAAATCATCAACTAGAGCAAAAAGGAGAAAAAAAGCCTCTTCTCCACCCTTATATTATACCTACGCCACTCCTCCTACAGGGTGGATGTAGTACTCCCAAAATCTCCGTGCTCTCCTCTTACACAGAATGAGGATATTTACAAAGTAAGAACCCTGGCTCTCTGTTGATTTTCTTAGTTAAACTTCTAAACTTCTCAAGTTGACACAACGTGTCAACCATAACAATCCACCCCTTGTCAACTTGGCATTCAGACATATTTCTTTAAACCAGTCTCCAGATACAAAGTCATGCATATTCTTAACATTTTGCAATTTAACAATCCTTAAGAACCAGCATTAAGTCTGTCAACATTATATTACATTAGAAACACAATGTTGTGTCCTTGGACCCCCAAAGACTCATGTATATCCCTTTATGTAAAAGGCAGTCCATTTGCAAAAGTTACCAAAGTCGTAACAGTTTCAGCATTGTTGAGAAGTTCAAGTCCCAAGTCTCCTCCAAGATGGAAGGCAAACTCTTAGCTGCATATCGCTATACAAATGAAAACAAAGTTAAACACTTTCAACATGCAAAAACACAAGATAAACATTCCATTCCAAAATTTAAAAACAGGAGAGTATGAAGGATTGGGGCAAAAGCAAGTCAAAAATCCAGCAGGGCAAACATTAAGTCCTGTATATCCATGTGCACTGTTTGAGTTACTGTATGGTAAACTGTGAGCTCCAAAGGGCTTTTATAACTCCACCCTTTATGGCACTCCTGATGGTTACTGATCTCACAGCTTCTCTCTTGGGCTGTCTTTGCTCTCTCATTGCAGGTTTCCTTAGATGACCCAAGTTCCTGGCTTTTCCAAACGTCTGGGGTCTCCACTGCACCTTTGGCTTCATGCTCACAAGTTCACACAATGCCCTCTGAGAGGCACACTGCCAGGCTTCCCAGGCGTTCTGAAATCAGGGTGAAAGCCTTTTTAATCTCAGCACCCTTGTATTCTGTATGAACCTAAAACAAGCACCACATGGATGATACTGAGGCCTGCTGTTAGCAGGAGCAGTAGCTGAACTCTCCTCTCTCTTGGCTGTAGGGGTTGAGTGCCTGGATTGTTGGGCACTCTGAACTTGATTATGAGGAACAGATTCTCTACGCTGTCTGCAATCTGGAACCTGGTGTGGCTGCTGCCACCATTCTAGAACATGGTGCTCTGAGGCTTTCTCCTCCAAGTAGTCTTTCACTTTTGCAGTTTTGAGGCTGCAAAGTGTGGGGACCAGCTGCCGCTTACCGTGATGCCTTCAGGCCATCTTTTTTATTGTTTTCCTCCTTCTGAGCAATTGAGATCTCAGCTCTGTCTTTACAGTCCACAGCTTTACTGGAACTTCCTTTCTGGACAAATTCACAATGTTTTAAATCATCCTGCTGGGCTCTTCGCTCTTGATTCACAACATAAGTCTGGCTAAAATCTCCCAACA
Organism: Dasyprocta punctata; assembly: GCA_004363535.1. NCBI lineage: Eukaryota > Metazoa > Chordata > Mammalia > Rodentia > Dasyproctidae > Dasyprocta > Dasyprocta punctata. The sequence continues at coordinate 5,952 of RJWM01011166.1, read as the reverse complement.
ATAGCCATGCCACTGCCTCAACATTAGATTGCCTTGAAATTTCCTTTTCCAGATTAATTAGGCCATTGCCCTTAATCTCAGTATCAGGCATAGTCTTTGGATATAAGCAAAATGCAGACAAACCTTCTGCCAAGCCATAACACACATCATGTGGAGTCCAACAACCAATGCAGTCCTTCTTCCCAGAAGAAACCTCCTGAGCCTGGTCTTTACCTGCATGCATTCTATCAGCTTTCTGGTCTTCTGAGCTCTGATTAGAATCTCCCCTACACAGCAGCCTAAGCTGTTCCAGCTCTGTGCATTCAAGTGACATCTCCAAACCTTTCCAAACTCTTCCCACAAGCCATTTCCAAAGGTTCTTGAAACAGGTGGTCAGGTATAGTCACAGCAATGACCCCACTCCACTGGTACCAAATTCTGTCTTGGTTACTTTTCTCTCATTGCTGAGACAAAATACCTGGTGTCCAAAATTAGGAAGGAAAGGTTTATTTAGGTCACTGTTTGTAGAGATTTCAATCCATAACCAGCTGCTCCAAGGCAGGGTGGCATGGCACAGGGACAACACTTCAAGGCATCAGCCAGAGCATAAGAGAGAAAAAAAGCCACTTTTCCCCTTATATTATACATAGGCCACCCCTCCTCCAGAGTGGGTGCAGCACTCCCAAAATCTCTGTGCCATCCTCTTGCACAGAATGAGGATATTTACAAAGTAAGAACCCTGGCTCACTGCTGAGTCAGTTAAACTTCTAAACTTCTCAAGTTGACACAATATATCAATCATAAAACCTTGTGACAGTTTCTCCAGGTTTATCAGCCACTTCCATCCTTGCTCTTGATACTGCAGTAGCATCACACACTGTCAACTTTACATTAATTAATTAATTAATTTACTCACTTGTTTGTTTGCTCCTGGTCTCTCTAGCTAGAATTTCATTTGCTTTTTCTATTCTCCTGAGAAGCACCAGTTTATTCCAGCTCATACTCTGCCTCCTCCAAGATTTTCATTTTTCTTTGTATAAAGTTAATCTTCTGGGGTGTGCATGTGTAGTATGTGAGAGGTAATAGACAGTTTTAAAGTTTTAGTTTAAAATTTTTATTTTAATTGGCTAATAATAAATGTATATAATTATGCAGTACTATGGAATGTACTCAATGCGTGCACATAGAAGAATGATTAAATATGCCTGTTAACAAATCTATAACCTCACATACTTATCATTTTTTGTAATGAAAATTTTTTAAATCTACTGTTTTCCAGTTTTGATATGTACAATGTATTACTATTTATTATAGTCACTATCTGTGACTCTTAATGTTCTATTCCTTTGTCTTGCACTAAATTCTATTTGCATTTCTTACCCAGCTGTCAATAGGAATCTCTATATCCTTTAAAATCTGGTGAAGTTAATTTATCCTCATGTTCTGTGACCTATAGAAAACTAATTTGCTGATTCTTGGGAGGAGGGAGAGAGAACTGAATTGTGATATCACAATTACTCCAGCTTCAGTCTTCAACATCACTTTAACTTATGCCACATGCATGAAATTTCAGGTTTACAGGCATTGACTCAAACTCGGAACTCAACACTCTTCAGGCAGTTTCGTAGATTGTAGCATATGAAACCCTAGAAAAGACAAATTATATCTACAGTGGCAGAAGGCCAACCAATGACTGTCTGGGGCCAGAGACAGGAGGGATCTTCTGAGAAGAGTCACCAAGAGACTTTTATGGATAGTACATTGGCTTCCTCTGATCATAAGGCTAAGCATAGTCCATTCTATCCATAGACCAAAGGGCTTGGGTCAAGGTTGGAGGCATGAGCCCAAGTAGCATCAGGTGGTACCCTTCCAAAGCTTATATACAGAGAGGGGTTGTCTCTTTCCTTTGGAGTCCCCTATCAGGCATCATAAAAATGTGGGACTGTCTGTTATCAGACACACCTCATGGAAAGAAACCAATTGGAGGAACAATGTGTACAGCAAAACTGAGTCCAAGAGGAAAGGAATGCTGATGACATACTTTAGGTCACTGGGTTCCTCTACCCTGTTGTTCCCATCTATGCAAATCTCCCAATTCCCCTCTTCATTCACCCACTTTGAGTTGGTAAATCTCATTCAATTTATGGCAAATGGATGACATTTAATGGTTCCATCTTTAGAGTCTGGAAACGATCCTCATTTGGTGCCAATACTCTTGTATAAGTGAACACATATCTATTTTAGAGAAATCAATACACGTTTGTATGCCAAGGCCAAATTTTGAACTTTTCTTTTAACCTCAGATATAGATTTTGGCCATGCTATGCAATAAAACTAAGATGTAATCACTTGCGTTTGCTTTTCTTTATACCCAGAGTTGTTTGATAGACAGAATCTGAATAAAGCAATCTTTCTGGCCTGTTTTTCTTCCACCTTTAGATATCACTACTGAACTCCCTATGGGTTGTGCTGGTTGAATTCACATTTCTCTAGCTGAGAAGACATCTGCCAATCAGAGATTAACTGGGCACAAAAATGAGGCAGGGAGAATCTCCCTATACGTGTCACTCTAGTTAGTTTCCTAATAGTGGGTTTATCCAACCATCAGTACAATCATTCACTTATTCATCAGCTGATGTTGGAGGGCCAACCCTGAAATAGTACACAGTATCAGAGATACAAGCCAGATACCTGCCTGTCCTAAGCGAATTTGTAGCCTAGTGGAAGTGGCAGACCAGGCAAGTGCATAAGAGTAGGGCATGCACTTGGAAGGAAAAAGACCTGGTACAGTACTAAAGAGAATATAAAGAAAATACTAAATCAAATTTTCCAATGCAGTAGGATATAGAAGCTAAAATGTGAATGGTGAGTAAGAGTTGGCCCAAGAATGGTGCCAAGTGGGCAGCTGTGAGAGCCAGCAGAGGAGGCAAATAACAGTCAACCGTTCTCATCAGGGCAAACATCAGGTGAAATACCTTGAAGGAATGTAGAGAATCTAATTATGAGTGAAGTTCTCAGCATAAAGAGGCAGAGAGGAGGCTGTCATGGCTCCTTCCAAGCATGGAGAAATTCACACTTTCTCCAGGCCAGGTATCCATTGTGGCCATGCAGAAAGCCCTTGTTGGCAGAGCATTGCATATGGAATACATTAATTAATGTCTTTAATTCAGCACTGTCTGGTCTGTTCCCTCACTTTTCTCTGTGAAAAGTTTGCTGGGTCACATATTTGCAAGGAATGCAGAGGAGAGGAAAAGTAAACAGATGTTGCCAAAGAAGCTGGAGAGTGTTAGGACAAGCCTAGGGATAGGTTCTGGTAGCAAAAAAAATCTCCCCTTCCTTCACCAGTAAAGAAGAAAATTAAAGGAGTGTCAAAGTGGTGAACCAATGTGTCCAGTTTGGACCTAGAGCTAATTTGAGAATGCAGGCTTATATTCTTGGATTTATTTCCTGGCTTTTCCTTTGAAAGTCATGGGTAACTTTCCTTATCTCTTTGACCTTTCAGTTGATGGTGACAGAGAAATATGAGATTGGGATGTAGTGACAACTACTGTGCATTTACGTATATACCTGTGTATCTAATTACTTAATACCTGCTATCCATATACCTAACATGACATAGTGGGCATTCAATAAATGAGAAATGCTATAACATTCATATGACATATTGTCAAATCACTGCCCAGTGATAGCATAGGATTAAGTGACTTTATGCACATAAACGGATTGGCCCATAAGAAGACACATGTTAATTGTTATTATTATTTATTGCTTTCATAGATATTGCTATATTTGGAGAATTCCTGAAGCCTGCAATCTTACTGTGAAGAGTGATGAGAAACAGACTTTGGCACATAAATCAAAACAGAGTGACAAATATGTTCATGTCATTTGCCAGATGACCAGTTGGCAATGAATGCCTGGAATGTGCGTGAAGAACAATTCTGAGGCATCCGTATCTGGCTCATCAGGAGAGTGTCCTCTCTGTTAGATTAGTGATGTCTCTTTGAATGATGTGGAGTCATCAGCATGTGTACCATGCATTTGCTTTCATTAGAGCTAAGTGTCATTCTAGACAGTAAATTGGGAGCCTACAGCAAAGGGACAGGTCTGATCTAGTCTACTTGTGCCAGTCCTCACTTGCTCCATGTTTTACTCCCAGCACATAGCTGAGACGTGGCCAAATCCAGCTGCCTTTTCCTCGGGAAACTTTGGCTGGCATAAATCAAGACCTGTAAATCCACCCTGTAGATGACACAGGCTGTGTGCCCAGCCCAGGCTCTGCGAGCGACAGAAGAAGAGGGAGTTGCCTAGTGACACGACACAAAGGGTGTCTTTGATTCATCTCTCAGCACCAACCCCAAGCTCATGGCCAATAGCAAGTAACGACTGCAAATGGGCAATAGAACTCCTTTAAAAATGTCACTTTGCTGTAAAATGTAAATGTTTAACATTTAGACACGAACATTGACTTCTAAAATGCCTAATGCTGGGTGGCTTTTTTGCATTCTTTGAGGAAATCTTTGTCCTCCCATGGTGAGAGATTTCACTGCTTGATTTATATCCTTGTGCTTGTTAAATTGCTGGCATGTCTTACCCTAGATGGGCAGCAAAGGAGAAGAGATTTGCAAGGCACTTGTCTTTAATGCAGAGTATTAAATGTACAGTGCAATTCCATCCCCAGTCACTGCTCTAAGGTGCTCTGCACTCTGAACATGGGAGATTTCAGTTTATTTTCAATTATCCTGGTCTTCAAAATATAAGATTGTGTCAATAAAAGTCAAGAAAGACCAAAAACTGTAATAAAGAAAAGTCATTAAGAATTCTCTCTTTTAGACCTGCTTAACAGCTAATTCTGTCTCATGAGTTTGGGACTAAGAGGGTCCATGTAAATCAAGAGTATGTTCTTGGAGCTGAACTTCCTTTCCCTTAAGACAGTTCTAATGAGGGTTATCCTGGTGGCAACCCTGGCTCTTCTTCTGATCAGCATTTGGACAGAGTTAGACCTAACATAAAAAAATAACTGGAACTTGAGAGAACTGACTCAGAGGCAGGTGACAAATATAGCTGAGACACAGGAACCATTGGGCATGGAGAGAGATATAAGGACATTAATGGCAGCTTCATTCTCATTCTACCCAATTTCCATTTCCTTTGGAGCATGTTTCTTGTTGAATTTGTTTTTTAATTCCCCTTGGTGCCTCCCACAGAGTCTCGATCATAGTAGGCACTTAATATCTATTTGTTTAATTAAATAAGTAGTGAGTCATGGACAAGACTAGCACTGGTGCAAGATATTAGGTCCAATGTTCCAGTGAATGAACTTTACAGCCTTGGACAAGTCTGTTAACCTCTCAGTACATGGTTTTATGTTGGTCTTATCATAGTCTTTGGAAGTAATTAGGGTAGAAGTCATTATCCTTAATTGACCAACAGAACATAGAGGTCCAGATAGGTCACATGTATTTTTTTTTGAGATCACCTAGAGTCAGTGAGAAAACCAAAGTAAAAATTCTAGTTTTTGATTTCCAGTCCAAATTTGTTTTTCTAGTTTGCATTGCTGTATGTTTTTACCTTGTACCATGATCCCAGGTGAGGGCATTTGCAAGACCAGGAGAATGAGCACCTCTTAAAGGGTGTGCCCTAGATGCCATGATGTTTCACTTTCATCCTAGCCTTGAGGATCTTGCATGCAGAAACAAGAATGAAAGGGTAGTGATCAAGAAAAGGATTCTGCAAATAAGCTCTAAAGAGTTCATTTTCTCCCAGGCTGGCCACCTGATGTCAAGACTCTTAGAACAGAAGTTTTTGCTTCCAGTGAAATTAAACACTGATTCCAGCTGAATCAAAAACTCTTTCCTCTCATTCATGCTCAACAAAGTAATGGATATTTGCCATCAGCTCTTGAACCAGTCTGGCCCCGTCAGAAGATAGGTAGACCAGAGCCTGGGTGCTCAGTGTGGTTTGCTGCCACTC